>JADRCH010000148.1:828990-886516 GCA_019843965.1 Rhynchomys soricoides | reverse complement strand
ACATGGTATGTACTCACTGATAAGTGGTTATTAGCCCAAAAGTTCGGAATACCCAAGATTCACTTCACAGCAACCGTAGGGCTGAGTGTGAGGTCCCAAATGGAGGAGCTGGAGAAGGGACTTAAGGAGCTGAGGGAGTTTGCAGCCCCATGGAGGGAGCAACAGTGTCAACTGGCCTGACCCCCTGATGCTCCTGGAGACTTGGATCACCATCCAAAGAATATACATGGAGGGACCCATGGTGCTGGCCATATATGTGTCAAAGGAGGGTCTTGTTAGTCATCAGGAGGAGGAGAGGCCCTTGGGCCTGAGAGTGTTAGATGCCCCAGTGTAAGGGAATGCCAAGGAAGGAAGATGAGAGTGGATGGTTGAGTGGGCAGGGGATCACCCTCATAGAGGCAGGGGGAGTGGGAGAGGGATAGGGAGTTCCATAGGGGAGATCTGGAAAATGGAAACATTTGAAATGTAAATAAAATATCAAAAACAGATATTTCATATGATTTGTGGCTATTATAAATGGTATTGTTTCCCTATTTTTTCTTAGTCCACTTATTAATTGTATAAAAAAGGGTTACTGATTTTTTTTTTTTTAGTTAATTTTGTATCCAAACATTTTGCTGAAGGCTTTTATCAGCTGTAGGAGTTCTCTGGTAGATTTTTGGGGGTCACTTACGATGTCATCTGCAAGAAGCAATACTTTGATTTCTTCTTTTCCACGTTGTATACCCTTGATCTCCATTAGTTGTCTTATTGCTCTAGCTTGAACTTCAAATACTCTATTCAAAAATTACAGAGAGAGTGGACAGCCTGTGTTATCACAGATTTTAATGGAATTGCTTTAAGTTTCTCTCCATTTAATTTGATGGTGGCTATTGGCCGGCTGTATATTGCCTTTATTTTGTTTAAATATGAGCCTTATATTTTTGATCTGTCTAAGACTTTTAACATGAAGTGCTGATGGATTTTTGTCAAAGGATTTTTCAGCATCTAATGAAATCATTATATGTTTCCTTTTCTTTCAGTTTGTTTATATGGTGCATTATGTTGATGATTTTTGTATATTGAACCACCTATGCATCCATGGGCTACAACATTATTTATAGTAACAACATATTAAAAGCAAACTAAACAGGATCTAGCAAGAAAATATTTAAATCATTGTTATAGTCGTTCAAAGCAGTAAAAAACAAAAGCCACGATGCTATATTATTTTAATGTCGTAGACAGTCACTCCAGATCTTTATCCCAGATTACAAAATAATGTGTCCAACATGGTAACACTGACTTAAAGAAATATATTAAAGTAAGAAGTTTGTTTTTATGTTTTTAAAGTTTATTTCAATTATGGTACAATGCTTTCTGTCTATTCTTTCTTGGCAGTATTGCTATTGTGTTTGTATTTTTTAGTGCTGGGAATTGAACCAAGGCCCTCATACATTCTCAGTAATTATTAATTATATCACTGAGCTGTATACCCAGCCTGACAGACATTATGTTTTAGCATTTTAGTAATAAAAACTATAGCAAATATTTAAAAATATTTTTAAAAGATTATTTACTTTTTTCTAGAAATATTATTCTATAAACCATTTCATGTCACTGGCTCAGAGAGATGACCAAAGCTATCTTGTTTCATAGCATTGGTGACTATACCTCTACTGATTTGGTTAAAGCTTAACCTGTATGTTCTATCAGGAATGCTAAACACACCAAGCTAATCATTGTAACCAATCTTTTAATAAGGTCATACGTCCAAATATCATGCTGACTACCTGGGCAGTTCTCTTTCACTTCATGGGTTTAACATTCATATTGATCTTTCTCCCCTTTCAGGTAAATAACTATAGTTTAGAAGAAGTTACGCATGAAGAGGCTGTAGCGATATTGAAGAACACATCTGATGTTGT
Organism: Rhynchomys soricoides; assembly: GCA_019843965.1. Classification (NCBI taxonomy): domain Eukaryota; kingdom Metazoa; phylum Chordata; class Mammalia; order Rodentia; family Muridae; genus Rhynchomys; species Rhynchomys soricoides. The sequence goes on along the minus strand of JADRCH010000148.1, from coordinate 884,609 downwards.
TTATCTAAAAGTTGGCAAACCCACCACCATTTATATGACTGATCCTTATGGGCCACCGGATATTACTCACTGTAAGTACTGTGCTTGGAGCCATCTTCTAATAGCCTTCCAGTTATACAAAATGGAACTTCGTAAAGCCATCTGCACCTCTGTTTTCAATTTTACTATTGTCACACTTCTGGAAATACTTCAGGGAAAATATTCTGTTCATCCTCATTTCCATGTTGTTTTACGAAACCTTAACTCATGTTTTAAAGGTGGGACACCTTGATGTGTTGGCAGGTCCACCATTAATGGAAAGACAGAGTGATACATTTTTTTTAAAACACAGTGACTGTGATTGTGTTGATCCAACACTCCAGATGATAATTTCTCAATTCCATTGAACATGAGTTGTCACATGCCACTGTCCTAGTTTGGATCTGTGTAGCAGCAGAGGGAGAAACAGATGCTGGCAAGACAAGCCATAGATAGTTGTACGCTTCCTCCTATGAAAGAGCATTGGCCCCTGGCATGATTAAATATCCATTTCTAGTCATCATCATAACTTTTATCTTTATCTGAATTTGTTATACTCTATAGAATACAGAAAATAATCAGTCATTTTGTCTGAAGCAGTGGGTGACATAGGATTCCTAGGGCAACAACATAAATCACAATTCTGGGGATCACACAAAATCCACTGCTAAATAGGCCCCATGCCTCTCTTCTGTCTTCTGGAACTAAATTTAGAAAGAATTTGCTTTTTATGTAAGTCTAATGGATATTTTTGTTGACATAAGTTGGCTTACTGGATTTGAAACTTTGAGAGTTCAGTTGAGAGCAGGTACACTCGAAATGCCTTCAGGGCCAACTATTAATACTATCACCTTAAGCAAGTTGTTGAATCTTTCTTAGATTTAAATGTTTCTCTTGAGGATAGTTTAAAAGCTGAATAACCTTAGCTAAAGGCCCATTACCTTGGCTATTACCTTTTGAAATAATGGTCCCAAATGTCTCACCCTCCAAATGGCCTTTTTTTTTTTTCTTTTCCCAAAGAAGACCCTAAGCTGAGATAAGCCTTACCTTAGGATAGGAATGAGTTTTGATTTTCAGAGATTTTGAACCTTATAAATTGAGAAGAGTCAGATTTGAGGATCTATGAGCCACTTTGTAAAGCCAAATAAATGCAGTGGTAGAGATTTTTTTAAAAGGCAGAACATAAAACTTTCTAATCAATTAAAATAATTTAATATGTGCACCATACATTGTAAAGTATAATGTAGGATGCAGAAGTACAAGCTTGCCTTCAGCAGCATGGCTGGAGGCTTAGCTAACTTAAATGTGTTAATAGCAATATAATTTAGCAGAAATAAGAGGCAATACATACTGTCAAGTAAATAAAAATAAATATCCTTAGGAGATTCAGAGAAGGAAGATTTCCAATCTATTTTTGAAAGAATGAAGAAATGTCATGCCTTCTGAATTTTACATTTGAGATGGGGTAAGAGATATGAATTGTAGATATTCCATTCAGTAAAGCAGTCATTCAGGTGCCCAAAACACAGGTTTTGCATGAGGATTCAGAGCATAGATCAGGAATATTGAAATGGGTCAGTTGTAAGAGAATACATATTATGCCCAAAACAGTAGTGACAGTGAAACACACATTTAAGCCAAAAAAACAAATGCAAAGTTGGATTTCAGGAGTTCATCTTAGCATATAAAGCAAATGTGAGAAAAGAGCAGAAGGGAGCTGCAGTCAAGGAACCCATCAGTGAAGAGGCATCAGTGAGAAGGTGGATTAGAAAAGAACAGAAGATAAATGCTTGAGATTACAGACTTCCCTTGATGGAAGTACAGTATATTCATGGAGAACTCTTTATAGGAGAATTTATTCCTTGGGAGCCTCTTGATTTTGATAATTTGATATTAATTATGTAAAGTGAGTGTGAGTCCTACAATTAGAAGCTAACTTTTTTTTGTTTCAACAGAAAATTAATCATTGTTCTGAAAATGTGTGTTGGCCGAGTCTCTCCTTCAGTTCTTCTTATCACCTAATTATGCTAATTTGGGTTACAAAATTAACTGTTATTACATCTTTCCAAGTGTAAAGTCACCAAGAACTTATACATGGGAAATGCAAACGGGCAGCAACTCACCCCTGTTGGAGAACAAGAAAAAATTTTGGCATGAAACAAAGCCTCTGTGTTTTTAACTCATCCTCTGAAATGTAGCACATCAAATCACTCACATAAAAGATTTGATTCCATTTTTTTTCTTTCCCCAATCCCTTAGCTTATTCTCCACCAATGGAAAATCATCTACTGTCTGGTAACAACGGCACGTTAGAGTACAAAACTACCCTGCCACCCATCTCTCCAGGAAGGTACTCACCAATTCCAAAGCACATGCTGGTTGAAGATGACTACACCAGGTCAGATATGCCTCTAGTTTAACTGGGTTGATGATGGTTTCTAGGAAAAAAGTCACATTTGTTGCTTAGCAGATAAACTAAAGCGTCAAGCTCACTGTAGTTTTAATTTAAGTAAAAATCTTCCAATACTTATAAATATATGTATGATGGGATTTCCTGCTATATACTCCTAAATTACTTATGGAGAAACAGTGTTATACATATGTCTGTCACAAAGTGATTGACTAAGATTTTTTCACATTTGATCCCATTTGGGTTTCGCAGCAGTTCTGTAGAGTAGCTTTCATTGCTTGATGAACTATGATCACACCCAGGCTCAGAAAGAAGGGAGTAGCTCTGCCAATGTTATCCATATGGTTGTGTAAGGTCAGAATTGAAGTGCTCCTCATCTGACTCAACTTCCCATGGTCTTCCTGTCAATGGTGACCCATTTTTTTATAGCAAGAGCTATAGGAAAAAAGAAGGGAGGTAAATTTTGTTACAAAGAGTTTCAAATTAATGCACCATGTTAATTCCAAGAGGGAACATGGCAGGAATCTCAGAACATGCCACATTACTAACACCACAAGTGACAGGACATGGGCACAGCATCCTAAAATGTCAAGTCTGACAGTTCACAGAGAAAAACTTCATTTATTTAAATCACCATCAATATGAATTCAACAAATAGTGACTGATAAATAAATGAATTAATTTATAGTTGAATAAGAAATGTTCATTTTCTTCTTTGTATTTTTAAACATTTCCTTCCCAAACTAGTATATGCTTAATATACTTGCCAAAGGAGTGAAACTATGGTTATGAGTCAAAAATTTCCTCCAAGAGAGTTAGTTCTTTTTAACAGTATAGCCTATGGTGGTCTGACCGCTTTCCAATGGAAGGCCACACATCCAGAACATATGCAAAACATAAATCAGCCTTGATAGGTGTTTTTAAAAAGGAAAATAAGGTGTTTTTTAAAAGAAGACAAAAATGGATCTAGGAGGAGTTTGGGGATTAGAGGAGCAGTGACTATGTTCAAAACACACTGTACAAAATACTCAAAGAATTACAAATCATACCGTCTTCACATTCTCTTTCTAGAGTGACCTACTTTAAGATTACCACTATAACACCCTATAAAGGAAATTTCAAACATATACCAATGTGTGCTTAGATACAATTGGAGTCTGGCCTTCTGTTTTTGTTTTTGTTTTTGTTTTTTTTACCAAAAATGTGATTAAGGAGCCAGGCAGTGACCCTGCATTTGGGAGGCAGAGGCAGGAGTATCTCTGATTTAGAGGTCAGCCTGATCTACACAGTGAGTTTAAGAACAGCCAGGAGTACACAAAGAAACCCTGGAGAGAGAAAGAGAGAGAGAGAGAGAGAGAGAGAGAGAGAGAGAGAGAGAGAGAGAGAGGAGAGAGAGAGAGAGAGATTAAGTATGTGTGTATGTATGTGTGTGTGTGTGTGCATGCAGTAGAATATATATATATAACAAATAGAGATGGATTGTTTGGGTTTTATATTTGTCTGTTTAATTGAAGTCATTTGTTAGTTTTGACAAAGGAGAGGAGACTTCATGCTGCCTTGTGTTTCTTTGTCTCTTCTGTTCTTTGATATGTATTTTTCAGTGATTAAGCATTTCCTATTCATTTCACAATACCAGGTTGCTGAAGTAGCTTATTATGTCTTTAGCCAGGGAACAAAGAGTTTGAAAGCTGAAAATGTGCATCTGTGCAAACTCTTTCCTGGGCTGAGATGTCTGAGCTCTGTGCTCTTAATTAAAATGAGGACTATGGCAGAGATAATCCTCAGGGCTCTATGAAGTATTTGTAAATATAGACACCTTTATGTACCAGAGCAATGATCTGTTTGCTGTCAGTTTCTACTAATATTGGAACTGGTTTTAATTTGAAATGTCATTTTATCTACTAGGACCCATATAATAAATTAACATTTGTTAAAGCCTCTTTATAACCCTGGCCACTTGTTAGCTCTTTAACATACATTACTCATTTAATCCTTAAAAAAAAAAAAAAACCAGAGAGAAAGACTTCTATTTCTACTTAGAGATGAAGAACTTAAGCTCCACTCAAAGACAGTTTATGGTTGCATAGTTTTTAGGTAGGAAAAACGGCAGTTTTACAAACCTAACAAGAAAGAAGCACTTAGATTTTCTCTTTAGTGTAAAAATGGAAATTGAATTAAGTAAATTCTTCTCATCAGAGAAACGCATGACAGAAAAGGATCTGTGGGTTCTGCCGAGCTGTAAAGCTGGCCGGTAAGGTGAGCCCTATCTCTAGCACTGGCTATCTGTGGCCATGGTTAATGCCTTAGCACACGTCAGTTTCCTCATCTCTGCAATGGAAGAGTTGAGTCTATCTCAGGGGGTTGTAGGGATTAGGTGAGAAAATAACACCAGCAAGCTAGAACCATGTGAGACATGGAATAACTTCATGGTAGATGTTGTGTATATAGAGTTCCTGTGCCTACTGATTTTCAACCAACATTCGAGTCATATGAATGTTCTTGCAGACAGATAATCTCTCTGGAGCACAGTTGTCCCACAGTATGTATGCCTCATTGTCTTACTTCTTACCTTGACTACTTTTATGTTTCCATGCAAGATATTCTTGCTAATAACTACACAAAATCTTCTGAATGGATGGTACCAGCAAAAACTGTGCAGAAAATTCTATCACCTCATACCTATGCATAGTACCTCTTGCCACTGTGTCAGTGTTTCTGCATCCTGCCTCATATTCCCCCTGCTGTAAGCTTTCTATGGACCAGAAATACTTGCTCAAACACAGATTCAGTACTTCATTCATTGTGTTCATTCAATATTTCCTACTAGACCATGGGCACTAAAGTTCTAATTGAATTAAAATTAATGTAAAGCAGTGCGTATTCCTCCTGCTCCAGGAGATTTTTCCATAAAGGCAACTTTATTAGTTGTTTCATAACCTTGAGTTTGCAGACTCTGGTATTAAAATTTCCTTCTTTTGTAAAATGATTATCATAATTAATAGCAGTTTGTGTCAGTTCTTATCCCTTTTAAATGCCAAGGAACTTTTGGATAAAAATGTCTAAGATTCATTTAATTTTTACGTGTGTGTGTGTGTGTGTGTGTGTGTGTGTGCTTGCCATTTGTGTGTAGGTGTCCATTGAGGTGAGTAGAAGATGAAGAATCCCCTAGAACTAGATTCACAGGAGGTAGTAAAGCCACAGGATATGGATGCTGAGAACTAAACTAACTGCCAGGCCATCTCTCCAGTCCAGAGCCTAGTAGAATTCAATCACTACTGCATTATGGAGCATTATCAGAGATCCCTAATACCACAGGAGGTATTCAGGAAACATTTATAAGTGATTTTTGAGGTTTGTATAGATGCCATAGCAACAGACATAGCATCAAATGAAATTTTAAATAAGAGGCGACCTGGATTCTGACCTTGAAAATATGTAAGTATTGATCAGAAGTTTAAAAATCAGACATTTTCAGATCGCTTTTAAAGATTTAAAGAAGAATATAAGCTAAAACTATATTTATACACACATATATATCTATGCTATATGATTTCTATGTGATAGTCTTTATAACAACAACCAAAACACTAAAAGTTAATGCCTCATGTCACACAACAAGAATCAGAGTAAGAATACTAATCAACTGCTCTTAAAGTTCTCTGCCTCCCATCCATGCCTTTCCTCTCACAGAGATGATTTGGCGGCTTATAGTCTTGGCACTGCCACTCAACACCTACACAATTGTTCAAGTCACTTAGCCTATGTAAGTCTTTAATTGGGATAAATGATCTTTTTTATTTCTTCAAGGCACTATAAGGTTTTTAATATAATAATAAATTGTGAATAGTATATTTATTTTTAGAAGATTACATGCATTTGATACTACCTTTGAGTTTTATATTGTATTTGAGAACTTGTTACATTTATTTAAAGTAACAAATCAAGGCTTCAGTCTCCAGTGGTGAGAGTTTAGGGAACAGGGAAGTATTTTTATGAAAGGAGAACCCTTCAACAACCTCTAAAGTCACATCAAGCTGGAAACATCTGATTACAGATGCCTTGTATGCTTTTCATTCTGATGTAAGGAGTATTGCTCTAGTCCTCTGATTTATACTCCCTATGTTATAAGTAGATAGTAAAATTTTATAAGCAATTTTGACTAGAATAATGCTACCATGGCTTAGTTTATCTCTTTCTTATTAGATTTAGAAATTGGTGATTTTCCACCAATTTACAGTAAGGGAAGCTAAGTAAAGCAGTCTTGGATAAAAATGTCTTGCTAGAAAGCCACTAAGACCCTGTAGAGTAGATTCACTGTGATGAAGAAATCTGATTGTCAGCTGCATAAAATAGCTCACTGTTGTAATCCAAGTACCTGGAAGTCTAAGCCAAGAGGCTTGCCATGAGTTTGAGGCCAGACTGGGCCATGATGTGAGATTTTGTCTCAAAAAAATGAAAATTTTGAAAAACATTGGTGCTTGTATAGTTTATGACTCTGAGTTCCAAACTGTCAGAGTTGGTAGGGTCATAATCTAATCTAATCTGCAGTCACACAGTGGAAGAGGACACTCCTAGAATGATTTGTTGGCTTCCTCTGGTCCTCTGCTTGTAAGTGGTAGAGCCAGATTTAGAAATGCTATTGTTGAATGGACAACTCAATGTTCATTCTGTTTCTCTAAGCTAATATTTACTATTTGGAGAATGAAGGATCAGGAAGAATTTAAGCAATCTATACTCAATCAAACATCACCTTGAATAATGAAAACATTACAGGTGACCATTCCTCCTATATGCCACCACAGTTTTGCTCATACACAGGAGCATGAACTACATTTGTTCACCATCCTGATCAGTCGCTTTAGGGTAAACATATGGACCTTTAGCACTAAATTTAAACAAACAAAGAAAGAATGCAAAATGAAATTATCACCATGCCATTGCTTAATTTCCTAATGAATGAGGTGAATATTGTAATGAAAATTAGGAAGCTAGAACAGCTGTGAGAGATACTCATCCTATTGCAAGAAACTAAATTCACATAATCTTAAAGACACATACATATTCAAATGGCTGTTTAACTGTCACCACATACTAGGCTTTCATATATTTGGGTTGATAATAAAACATTATCTAAATAAACCTCTAGACAGACTCCTCATATACAGAAACAACTAAGAACAACTCAGAATTGTGAATTTGGTGGTCATCTGTTTGACTGGTTATTGAATATATACAATTCCATTACTCTGGAGCCTATCTCTACCTTATTTGCCTGAAAATTACAGAATACTTACTCACTAGGTATACTTCTGACATTTACCTAAGTTGTCTTTTCTCTTTCATTGACTTATTCATCCAGTATTATTCTATTTCTAAAGTGTATCCACATAGTTATTAGAAGCAATATCCAATAGTGAAAATACGGTTAAGTTCCTATTCTCATTGAATTTATATAACTATATTGATAAGTAAATAGAATTAAGTTCAGAGCTAATCAAGAGCTATAGAGAAAATACAGCAGGGTCATGTGATAGGCAGTAACTAGGGAAAAGCACTTCATGAGAGAGAATACCCTGAGAGGGCCTCCCTGAGGAGATGGCAATGATAGTGTTTGAACTGAAGAATGAAAAGATGTGGTTATGCAAAATCAGAGAAAGGATACTACAAAGGAGGAGGAAGAGGAAAGGAAGGAATAGGAAGAAGAGGAGGAGGAAGGGGAGGGTGAAGGGAAGGAGGAAGAGGAGGAGGAAAAGGAAGATGGGAAAAAGGAAGAAGAAATAGATATCATAGTAATCGTAGTAGTCATAGTCATAGTCAGGACAGGGAGCTAGACTGAGAGGACCTCTGCTGGGCACCATAATGCAGGAATAGGGCACAGCACTCCTCAGGCCATACCTGAGATGATCCACAGACATTCAGAGACCCCAGGTACAACTAAGAGGAATAAATAAATGGTGGATAAATGGAAGCAAAAGAGAAACAGGAAGATCTGGGCACAATGAAGAGAAGAGTAACTGGAGAGCTGTTGAGGGTAATGAAGAACAGCCTGATATGGGTAGCTGCCGTGTCTCCTGGGACCATGGTGGTCTCTGGCCTATGCTGCCAATGCAGGACATGTCTGCGTCTGTGCCTCTGTAGCACAGGGGTCTGTTACCACCAAAGGCCAGGTGGACATCTCTGGTGTGGGCTGCTACCCAGGGATATATTGGTGTCTGAGGGCTGTGTAGAATTGGCTCCACCACTCACCTGATCATCCTGGGAGAGCTGGCACTGGGGGCATGAGAGCAAAAGAACTGATACTGCCCCTAGCCAGCTGCAGTACTCCAGAGAGAGGATCCTCACATGAGTTGTGGGTGAGCTAGCCCTGAGGATACAAGCATGGGAGAGCCAGCCTTACTGTCTCCCGTGTAGTGGCATGGATGGAGAGATGCCCTTCTCCACCCTTGCCCCTCACCACCTGTGGCAAGTGGGTCACCACCTGGCCCTGGGGTCATGAGAGCTGCCTCACAGCAGCTATAGCACTCAGGAGAATGGGCCCTGCACCTCACCTGAGTAGTACAGCAGAATTGGCCCTGGATGTGGGGGTTGTGGGTGATTCGGACCTGGGGGCATGAGTGTGGGAAAGCCAGTCCTGCCTCTTGTCTCCTGTGCAGTGGAATTGGTGAGGGAGAGTGGGGGAGAGATGCTCTCCCCTTCATTTGCCCTCATCACCTACGATGAGTGGAAGAGTTGGCCCTCACATGATCATGATAGCACCGCAGAAATGGTCCTTGATGTGGGGGCTGCAGGTGAGGCAGTTCTAAAGGGAGAGCCAGCCCTGTCTCTTGTTTACTGTGTAGTGGTGTGGACAAGGGAAGGATATCCTTCTCCCCTCCCAGGGGTTGCTGGTGAGCCAGCCACAAGAGCATGAGAGTGGGAAAGCCAAGGGCCTGACCAGCTCAGATACCTTTAAGGCCCAGATCCAGGGCTTTGAATTGGCCCACCCCAACATCTACCCCATAGATGAACTGCTGGGATTCATAAAGGGGCCAGTCCTACAGATCCAAAACAGTATATCCTAGAAGGGTCCCAATGAGGTTCTAGTATTGAGAGAGTAGAAGAAGCCAGATCAGCGAATCACTGCAATGAACATTTGCAAGCAAAGAAGTATGGACAGAAGGGTATACTATGAAAAATGTGACACACTACTCTTTCCACAATGTGATTTTCTTTTCTCTTGGGTGAACAAGTTTCAAGGGTGGAGGGCAATAAGTGGGAAGGGGAGGGGTGAGTAGGATTGGGGTACATGATGTGAAATTCGCAATGAACCAGCTAACAAAACTATAAATTATATATATATATGTATATATGTATACATATGTAAATAAATGTATGTGTATGTATATACACACACATAAATGATGTATATGTATATATGCATACAGATTATATGTTTAATATATCACATATATTAAATATATAAAATTTTATGTATTTATATTTAAATGTATATATGCTAATGTATAATTTTTATATATTTATATATTTATGCACATGTGTGTGTGTTTGTGTGTATTCCCTTCCTTCAAGTCTCAGCAGCTTCATAAAAGAAGGGACAAAAGGACTATAAGAGTAAGAGGTGGTCAATAACATCAAATAAAGAATGTTTCCATGACACCGAGGGCAGTTTCACACGTGAACTCACAGTGATTCTAACAGTTCCAGATAGACAAAATCCCTGCATAGAGAGGGGAAGGTAGGCAAGAATCACACCAATATCATTTACACTTGATACAGTCTGAGATGGGGAGTCAGTTTTCTTTAATGATATAATTCCTGATCAACCACAGGCCAAGAGAGGCTACCTAGGAAACACTGAACTCAATGGTAAAAGAATGAAAAAGGAGGAAGTCTCAAAGTCAGATGGAAAGAGATGGGAGGGGGGACAGGGAGTTATAGGAGGAGCTGGGGGAAGAGTTTAGTGTGTGAATTTGTTCAAAATACATTCTACAAAATTTTCAAAGAATTAAAATAGTATTAAAAACAAAGACAATAAGTTTGATGGGTACTTTCTTTGTTTTTGCTTTAATATAAAAATACTTTGGTTACAAGCTAAATTAATTTTTTACAAAATCATATAGTAAAGTTAACATTATCAAAATATTTTCAGAGACACTCATCCTTCCTGGAAAATATCACAGCCTCTAAAAAAAATATGCTTCCCAAGCCTGGGAGACTGTGAGTTTAATAAAAGCTTTCCAAAAGTTGTATCTTGCAGAAAGTCTGTTAGTGATGGTCCAACGTGAGGCTCATCCATCAGGACTAGGCTCTGTAACAATAAGAACCAGAGCTTTCTATCAGAGCATAAGCACACTCCAGCCTTTCTTTGCACCTTGAAGTCAGTGATTTAAGGCAGTATTAGATTAACTGAACTCCCTTTCTTCATACATGACCAGTCTTCCTATGTGCTTTTAACCTTCAATGGAAAGCAGCCAATAGTACTGTGTGCAGACAACTGATCCTACATGAGAATCATGATGAATATTCAGTGATTAGATCCTAACTCCCCAAGGTTACCTGCTCACCCCAGCCTTGACTTCTTTCTAGTGCATGACTTCAGATGTGCTACATAACTGCTCTCTGCTTCAGATTTCTCCTTTATAAAAGGAGCAATGTGGCAGTTCCTACCTCATCATTTTATTGTGACAGTAAATTGTGTTAAGTGTGCTGTGCTGGAAAAGAATTAAGCACTTGTTTGGACTATATGTTATTAATACTATTAAAAATAATGTTTTTAATATGAACCTTTTCACAGATAAAACTTCTTAGTAAATATCTTCCAACTACTAATTGAAATACAGTCAGCAATATGATACAGCTGCTCAAGCAGAGTGTAATCTCTGCATGTTTCTTCAGTTTACTTGGGTTGCAACACACATTGCAACATTTTATTATGAGAAACCATATAATCTGATAGCTTTATTGAGAATGATTATTTTTATAACTACAAGGAACATCTAATGCTGCCTTAACTGAAAATATATAGTTAGAGTCCGTGAAACCAAGCATGGTATAAAGAGTCTCTCCACTTGACCTCTTCAGCTAAACACAATTGTGCTTTAGATAAACTGTGAGGTTTTATTTCTCTTTCTTGTTCATTGGTAGTAGTGGAAAACTAGCATCAAGCAGGATTTCTCTGTTAACATAATGCAAAACATGAGTAGGTTCCTCATAAATTTTATAAAGTCTCATTATAAAATGTCAGCAAATTAAGGATTCATAAGCAGATGCTTCAAATTACCCTTTCTGTTCTGTGTTGCTTGCCTGATTTCTCCAACAGGGAGCCTGCTGGTGGTAGCCTCCTTTGAGGTGAAATATTACAATGCAAAGGAAGGAATGGGTTAACCCACATTCCAGAAAGAGAACAGATTATTAAGAAAAAGCTGCAATGGTAGTTCTCTCTTTGTTGATGAAGACTCTATATATGTGACTCAGAGTGAGCCAGTTAGAAACAGAGACTATTAATGGGAAGATGGCAAATCTTAATTAAAGGGAAACATCTAAAACATATTAGAAACATGTTAAATTGTTGTTTATTGTCAGAGAAATTAATTCAATATTAGAAAAAATGAAATTTATAAAGAATCTTTTACAGACATATAGATATCCTTTATAGATATTCATCATTTTCTCTGCCCATAACAAACAAAATTGTTTCTACTGCTCCGTGGAAAATAGTTATTGTACATCTATAGCTATGTTGTTGATGTAAAATTCAAATTAGTAAATCAATGTTGTGTTGCTTTGTGGCACAATGAGTTCATCATCACCCTTTCAGGCTGATTGATGTCACAAAAATGAAAAAGATAAACTAATGATAGACAATGAAGAATTTTGTAGGGATCAATATAAAAGACATCAACCACTGGTTCACAGTTGTCCCTTATACTGCAAGTCAATTACTATCAATGAGCACCTAGCTTCCAGCCTTTGTCTTTGTGTATTGAAACAGGTAACGTGCTATTACTTAGGGTAACTGATCATGATCTATTCCTCTAGGAGTTTACTCTAATTGCCATATAGTGCTGAGAGGATAGTAGACATAGAAATTGTCCAATTCCTAACTGTATCCATATATATACTTTGAAAGTTATCAGTGACAGTATTGTCATCTGTGAGTGGCTTCTGCCATCACCTTGATAATTACATGCCATAATTATAATAGTACCATTATTAATCATTATCATCATATTGTTATTTGAGATTATTCACTATTAATGAATACCGTAACAAATACAAGAAAACTGTAGGCTCTCAATATAACATTCCTAATATATAGTCTTACTTTACTGCAGGCTTAACAAATTTCATAAATTTGGGGGATATATGATTTACTTTTTGTTTTGAGATGATGTTAGTAATATAGAAAATGAGGCAAATTATATCTGAATAAATGGTTTTTTTAATATTACTTTTCCATTTTTCCCAGATATTATTTGCAATGATCACCACTAAAGCCATTTTCTTATTACCTATCAGAATCCCATTTGGATTTCTGCTTTTTTTTTAATTTATTTTTTTATTATAAAATAATGTACATTTCTATAAAAGTCATAAAATTAACAAAACATAAAGAATATCAAAGTATGTATTCTACCAGAGGAAGATAGTCAAAATTTCAAATCATTGATAATCTTTCAATAACTACATAATAACTGTTTATTATATGCAGTTGAATTATAATTTACTTATTGGAATTTCTATTAGATATTAGGTTGCACATAGATTTATTATTTATAATAATACTTGCATAGTTTTCCTGACCCCCTTCCTATTTGTGTTTAAACTATATATCTATATCTTCATTGCCTAATCAACTTCTGACTTTATTTTCTCTTAGACTTTTAAACAGTAAATATTTATATCAGTAGATTAATTATTTGTCATTATCCTGCCTCTTCATAGTCTTCCCTTTTACAATAAATGATCACAGTAAATGATCTATTCCAGTTTTGCTCTTGCCACAAACTATGTGTTTAACCATCTCCCTATTTTCCTTTCACATCCTTCACCCCACTGGCCAGCAAACTCTTCAAAATACATGTCCAGTGTGTTTGCTTCTCTAAGGACAACACACTGGGTCAAAATATGACATTTATTACTTGATTGTTGTAGAAGACTCCAAATAGTTTTTCTTTCTAATTTCTTTAGTCATACTGTATCATACATCAGTGTTTAAAATGGTAAGTCAAGCAATGTGGCTGAAACTATTGGTAAATGAGGACTAATAGCAGCTTCTACACACTCTGCAAATGAGTGGTCATTTTTCCACTGGCATAAAAGAATAACCAAGATACGTACTGAGTATTATCTTATATCCCTGTAAAAGGTGTTCTGTGAAAACAGGAGAGCTTGTTTGTTTAGGATATTGGCCCTGGTAAAAAGAAGAGCTCTTGGAATATATTTAATAGTAAATATATGTATTGTAAATATAATAGAATCACATATGGGACAGTATTAGACTCTAGTGTGTTGACATTTTTTTTTAATTTTGTTGCTGTGTTTATTCACCCAGGTATGTATGGGAATGCTTTTCTTGATATTCTGTAATTAAAATTAAATATATATCTTTTTAATTTTATTGATTTTGTTTGTATCTTTAAAAAGTGAAAGTTCAAGGCCATCTCTATCTCGTACTTCCTCCTCCCTAATTCCTGACCTACCTCCTCCCACCGCTATTCTGTCCACACACCATATGTTCTTATTTGTTGTTTTGACCACTGAGTTCATTGAGCATTGCCTGTATGTCAACGGGTGTAGAGCCATCTACTTGATCATGAAAGTGATAGAGATTGGGAATGCCAGTAAGAAATGATTAATACAACTGACTTTTTATGGCAGCTTACCCAGGATTCAGAGGGTAAGGGACATCAAAAGCATAAAACTTATACACAGAGATATGAGGAAGAGGTTCATCAACTCACCCTCTGGCACCAACACTGGCTTATGATTTTTATAAACCATATTTGGGATCAGAATATAGCCTGTTATGTATAGATACTATTTAAATGCCTTATAGAATTTATAAGATTTTATGATGATATTTATAATGTTTATGAAGATTTATTTATTTTATGAACATAAATACTCTATTTGCATGTATGTCTACATGACAGAAAAGGGCAACAAACCAGAGAGGTCCATCAGATCCCATTACAAATGGTTGTGAGCCATTTGTCTAATGTGTCGGAAATTGAACTCAGTATTTCTGGAAGAGCAGCCAGTCCTCTTAACTGCTGAGCAATCTCTCCAGCCCTTTCATAATATTTACAATGTGCTTTGAAGTTTAACTAGCATCATAATTCAAGAAGGCAACTGTAGTAATTATTCTTTGCACCAATACTCACTAACCCATGTGGACTCCACTGTAAGTGATGGATGCTACAAGAGTGTGTAAAACAGGACAGGTTAAATGGCTTAGACCGAACATCTGATAATACCTTTCAAAAATACAATTTATTAAAAATATAACATTTTTCTGTGATTCTCTTTAAAAGGATATTATTGTATAGCTCGCCAAAGTCTTACATAACTTCTCAAACTTCCGGTGTTTCCAGCCATATAACTATTTCTTTGGAGGAAGTAAGACAAAGAGAATCAAGTTGCATACCTTTGGTATCTAGGCAGTCATAGGGACATACCAAGACTCTATAATCAATGGAGAATGAGAAGTCTGGCCAAATATTCAAGTTCAGTTATGCAGGATAAATAGGTATTCTGGATATAATATACAATTGGTGACTATAGATAACAGCAGGTGTCATATGGTTAAGATGTGTTTCAGTGAAGACTTACTACTCAATGGCTGTAGAACATGAAGCTATGCACCTTCTCTGCTTTTTCAGCTGTACAGAAAGGCACTTTTTGTTCATGGTGGCATTGAAGAACAAATCCCAGAATTATGGGATTGGTAGCCAGCATTTATGAAGTTTCTTCTCCCTTCCTTTATCTTACAGAGGCATTAATCCTTACCTTTCATTACTAATAATCTAAGTAAACATTCACAACATAAAATTAAAGAGAGAAGAGGTAGGAAAAGGATCATTAAGTCTAGGCTTACTTATGGATTTATCACATACAATAATACATTAAATCTTAAAAAGCATAAGAGAAAAGAATGGTTTATTAAGGCTCATTTTGTGCCAGACATATTGATGTGTTAGCATATTGATCTGCCATCCCAGCTGACCTGGCATGAACAGTTCTTCTCAACCATTTAAATGAAACAAAGGTGATGCTTCATCTTCTTTATAAATCATTTTTGGTCAACACTAGGACTAGATGAACAGTAATAAAATATGAAAATATATCTGTTTCCACAGTAATAACTGTTACCACAGTCTAAATTTTTACCCTGTCTCAAACTTAAAATATCCCAGGTAATCTTTAAATAAAGTATTGTTATTCTCATTTTATATTAAAACTGATGCAAGAGATTTTACTAACAATAAACCCTTGTGTAGTGCTACTATTGATTAAATGTTGCACACATAAAGTCAGTGATTTTTCATTCCGTGATTCAAAATTTTAACAGTTTTATCTATTTTCTATCTCCATTTTATAAGGAAGCACCAAGACAGAGTACCCTTATGAAAAAGCTAGGTTTAAACATAGGCAACTAGGTTCCACAAGTCTTATTCTTGACCATGTTGCTAAAGGTCATGCAATTGGAATAAAACAGCATAAATATTCAAAGCAACTCCAGAATCTCCATCTTTTTGGTATACCACACAACGGCTTTGTTAACTTTAAAATTTCTAGAATTTTCCTTGTGCTTCAAGTTTGTCTTTGGTTTTTATCTTATTCAGAGTCATAGAACTGGAGTCTTATAAGAAGTCCTCATTCTAGAAACAGTTGCAACCTGTTTCAAGGAAGCAATCAGCTTTGGTGCTGTGCCAGAATGGGGGTAATACTATCTCTATGCAGGTCTTTCTGGATATTATTCCAGACTGAATCTGCCTTAATGAACATTTTCCAGAGAGAACTTAGCTTTAGCTATGATTGTAGCTCTGCATGTCAACATTTAAACATCTCCCCTGAATATAATTGTTTTAAATTGGGATGACCTTGGCACAGAACTGCGACCTTTCTTGTGTAGACTCTGTAGAAATATCAACTGATACATTGAATCTAATATTTCTGCTTTATGCTTTGTTCTCCCCTAATCTTTCTGAAAGACTCATTTGCTGCCTTCAGACAGGGGATGAAGGCAAAATGAAACAACTGAAATAAATGTGATAGCAAAAAGATTTCAAAGTTAATTACGTGAGGTTCTGCTCTGAATTTGTAATAATGTTCGGGAAACTTTTCGTGCTATCTGGCACTGCACGTATAGGTACTTTCCCTATTTCTCATTTTATCTCGTAGGGTAACATGCAAAAGGACAGAGAAATGTCCTTGCTTTTTACAGCTGGAGAATTTGAGATGAAGGAGATTGTATGTTCTCTCCTACAACTGTTTGAAAGCAAGTTGTAAGCCTAGAACTCACCATCCAGATATAGGAATCTGCCTCTGCTAATAACATAGATTGAACAAGTAAACAAAGTCAGGGTTTGACTCCACCAGCTGTCTGACCTTGGATGAGTGATATCACATCTCTACTTCAGTTGCCCCCTGTATCTATCTTTTTCCTTATTAAAATGTTTAAGCCACCTAATTTATATAAAAGACATAATGCAGAGCTAACACAACCTGACCTGGAGGTTAACCATTAATGTTAAGACTATTAATCTCCACTGTTGGTTCTAGCACTAGTTACATGGGCTTAGTGGGATGAGATTCAAAAGTGAATGGAGGAAAAAGTCTCCTTCACCTTTCCAAACAAAATAGAGGTTTGCATGATAGGATGGTGGGATAGTGATATAGCCAAGTGTCAAAGCACTTGCACAGAAAGCACAGGCATAGAAAGCCTCAGTTCAGGTCTTGGGTCTACAAAAAAAAGAGACAAAATGACAGAAGACTAAAAGCACAAATAGACTATGCATCTGCTTTCAAGGTGAAATTAAATGCATAAGGCATATAATCATGGTTGAAATAATTATTTTGCTCATTCCCTTAAAACAGTGAATTAATATTAACTAAACAAATGTTAACATTTATTAGCTGAATAATTTTAAGTTAGAAAACTTGAGTGCATTAATTAATATTCTATAATGTGGTAAGAAATGATGTAGTTCAAATATAAGACTAGTTCATAGATTTCTCAGAAAGAACACAATCTGTTATCTAAAGAAATAGACAGACAGAGCTTCATACCCTAAATAGCACAGGGAGAGTGCTAGACTTCCAGGAGTGTGGACAAGCCTGCGAACAGAGGTAAGACCAGCACTTCTGCTCAAAGAGAACCTCCTGGAACCTTCAGGACAAAGGAACCAAGGATCAGCCTGAGAGCCTTCTGGTTTTCATCTGAGGCCAGGGACCTGAACCTGTGCCACAAGGCTCCATACACAAATAGCACAGTGAAAGAGCTAGCCTCCCAGGAGTGTGGACAAGCCTGTGAGCAGAGGTTAGACCAGCACTTCTGCTCAGAGGGACTGAGGAGCAGCCTAGGACAGGAGCCTTCCAATTTCCATCTGCAGCCTGTGCCAGAGGGCTCCATACCCAAATATGACAGAGAAAGAGCTAGAATCCCAGGAGTGCAGACACACCCTTGAGCACAGGCAAGGCCACCACTTCTGTTCAAATTCCTGGCTCAAGATGGACCTTTGCACAGCCATCAGAACACAGGAACCAAGGAACATCTGAGGACAGGATTCTTCTGGTTTCTGTCTGCACCCCAGAGCTGACCCTGTATCAACAGCTCTCCAAACCCTAATTCCTCTCAGAGAGAGCTGGTCTCCAAGGAGTACTGACAGAGAGTCTAGCAGGAGGGACAAGACTCAGTCAAAAAGAGAAAGACCAACTAATACTACAGATAGCCAAATGCTGAAAGCCAAGGGCAAGAACATAAGCAACAGAAACCAAGGCTACTTGGCATCATCCAAACCCAGTTCTCCCATCACAGCAAGCCCTGGAAACCCCAACACACCAAAAAAGCAAGACTCAGACTTAAAATCACATCTCATGATGAGGATAGAAGACTTTAAGAAGGAAATAAACAACTCCCTTAAAGAAATACAAGAGAACACAGGTAAACAGCTAGAAGCCCTTAAAGAGGAAACACAAAAATCCCTTAAAGAATTACAGGAAAACACAATCAAACAGTAGAAGGAAATGTAAAAAAAAAAAAAAGCACATTCAGGCCTAAAAATGGAATTAGAAACAATAAAGAAATCAAAAGAAAGACAAACCTGGAGATATGAAAGAGATCAGTAGTCATAGATGCAAGAATCACCAACAGAATACAAGAGTTAGAAGAGAGAATCTCAGGTGCAGAAGATACCATAGAAAACATTAAGACAACAATCAAAGAAAATGCAAAATGCAAAAAGCTCCTAACCCAAAACATCCAGGAAATCCAGGACACAATGAGAAGACCAAACCTAAGGATAGTAGGTATAGAAGAGAGTGAAGATTCTCAGCTTAAAAGGCTAATAAATATCTTCAACAAAATTATAGAAGAAAAATTCTCTAACCTAAACAAAGAGAACATAAACATTCAAGACGCCTACAGAATTCCAAAGAGATTGGACCAGAAAAGAAATTACTCCAGTCATATTATAGTCAAAACACCAAATGCACAAAACAAGGATAAAATATTAAAAGCACTAAGGGGAAAAAGTCAATGAAAACTTACATAGGCAGACCTAACAAAATTACATCAGATTACAGAGACTATAGAAGCTAAAAGATCCTGGGCAGATCTCATACTGACACTAAGAGAACAGAACTGCCAGCACAGGCTGCTATACCCAGCAAAACTCTCAATTACCATAGATGGTGAAGCCAAGATATTCCTTGACAAAAACAAATTTATACAATACCTTTCCACAAATCCAGCACTACAAAAGATAATAGATGGAAAACGCCAACACAAGGAGGGAAACTACACACCATAAAAAGCAAGAAAAATAATCTTTCAACAAACTCAAAAGAAGATAGCCATACAAACATAAAAATAACATCAAAAATAACAGGAAGCAACAATCACTATTCCTTAATATTGCTTAACATCAATGGACTCAATTCCCCAATTAAAAGAGATAGACTAACAGACTGGATACATAAACAGGACCCAGCATTTTGCTGCATACAGGAAATACACCTCAATGTCAAAGACAAATACTACCTCAGAGTAAAGGACTGGAAAATAATTTTCCAATCAAATGGTCCCAAGAAGCAAGCTGGAGAAGCAATTCTCATATCAGATAAAATGGACTTTTCAAAATGGAATTTTGGACTTTCAACCAAAATTCATCAAAAATGATAAAGACAGACACTTCATATTCATCAAAGGAAAAATTTACCAAGATGCACTCTCAATTCTGAACATCTATCCTCCAAATGCAAGAGCACCCACATTCATAAAAGAAACTTTACTAAAGATCACAGCACACATTACACCTCTCACAATAATAGAGGAAGATTTCAACAACCCACTCTCAACAATGGACAGATCTTGGAAACACAAACTAAACATAGACACAGTGAAAGTAACAGAAATTATGGACCAAATGGATTTAACAGATGTTTATAGAACATTTCATCCTAAATCAAAAGAATATACCTTCTTCTCAGCACCTCATGGTACCTTCTCCAAAATTGACCATCTAATCAATCACAAAACAAACCTCAGCAGATATAAGAAGATTGAAATAATTCGATGCCTCCTATCAGATCACTACAGATTAAGGCTGGTCTTCAATACCAACAAAAACAACAGAAAGCCCACATAAACAGGGAAGATGAACAACACTCTACTCAATGGTAACTTGGTCAAGGAAGAAATAAAGAAAGAAATTAAAGACTTCTTAGAGTCTAATGAAAATGAAGGTACACAATACCCAAACTTATGGGACACAATGAATGCAGTGCTAAGAGGAAAACTCATATCTCTGAAAGAAAGTGGAGAGAGAATACACTAGCAGCTTCATAGCACACCTGAAAGCTCTAGAACAAAAAGAAGCTAATACACAAAGAGGAGAAGACAGCAGGAAATAATCAGACTCAGGGGTGAAATAAACCAAGTAGAAACAAAAAAGAATTATACAAAGAATCAACAGAACCAGGAGCTGGTTCTTTGAGAAACTCAACAAGATAGAGAACCCCTTAGCCAGACTAACCAGAGGATAAAGAGACCGTATCCAAATTAACAAAATCAGAAATGAAAAAGGAGATATAATAACAGAAACTGAGGAAATTCAAAAATCATCAGATCCTACTACAAAAGCCTATACTCAACAAAATTGGAAAGTCTGGATGAAATGGACAAGTTTCTAGACAGATACCAAATACCAAAGTTAAATCAGGATTAGATAAACCATCTAAACAATCCTATAACCCCTAAAGAAATAGAAGCAGCTATTAAAAGTCTCCCAACCAAAACAAAAAAAAAAAAAAAAAAAAAAAAACCCATGACCAGATGGGTTCAGTGCAGAATTCTATCAGACCTTCAAAGAAGACATAATACCAATATTCTTCAAACTATTCCCCAAAATAAAAACAGAAGGAACACTACTCAGTTCCTTCTATGAAGCCACATTGATACCAAGAATCACAAAGACCAAAAAGAGAAAGAAAACTTAAAACCAATTTCCCTTATGAATATCGATGCAAAAATACTCAATAAAATTCTTGCAAACCGAATCCAAAAACACATCAAAACAGTCATTCACCATGATTAAGTAGGCTTCATCCCAGGAATGCAGGGGTTATTCAATACACAGAAATCCATCAATGTAATCCACTACATAAACAAACTCAAAGAAAAAAACACATGGTCATTTCATTAGATGCTGAACAAGCATTTGACAAAGTTCAACATCCCTTCATGATAAAAGTCTTGGAAAGATCAGGAATTCAAAGAGCATACCTAAACATAGTAAAAAGCAATATACAGTAAACCAGTGGCCAACATCAAACTAAATGGAGAGAAACTTGAAGCAATCCCACTAAAATCAGGGAGTAAACAAGGCTGCCCTCTCTCCCCCTATCTATTCAATATAATACTTGAAGTTCTAGCTAGAGCAATTAGACAACAAAAGAAGGTGAAAGGAAAACAAATAGGAAAGGAAGAAATTAAAATATCACTATTTGCAGATGGTATGCCTGCACACTTAAGTGATCTGAAAAACTCCACGAGAGAACTCCTACAGCTGATAAACAACTTCAGCAAAGTGCCCTGATATAAACTTAACTCAAACAAAACAGTAGCCTTCCTATATTCAAAGGATAAAAGGCTGAGAGAGAAATTAGGGAACTGACACCCTTCAAAATAGTCACAAACAATATAAAGTATGTTGATGTGACTCTAACCAAATAACTGAAAGATGTGTATGACAAGAACTTCAAGTCTCTGAAGAAAGAAATCTAAGACCTCAGAAGATGGAATGATCTCCTATGCTCCTGAATTGGCAGGATTAACATAGTATAAATGGCCATCTTGCCAAATGCAATCTACAGATTCAATGCAATCCCTATCAAAATCCCAACTCAATTCTTCATTGACTTAGAAAGAGCAATTCACAAATTCATTTGGAATAACAAAAAAACCCAGGATAGCAAAACCTATTCTCAACAATAAGATGATTTCTGGGGGAATCAGCATCCTAATCTCAAGCTGTACTTCAAAGCAATAGTGATAAAAAAACAAACAAACAAACAAAAACAAAAAAACAAAAAACTGCATGGTATTGGTACAGTGACAGGCAGGTAGATCAATGGTATAGAATTGAAGACCCAGAAATGAACCCACAAACCTATGGTCACTTGATCTTTGACAAAAGAGCTAAAACCATCCAGTGGAAAAAAGACAGCATCTTCAACAATTGGTGCTGATTAAACTGATAGTCAACATCTAGAAGAATGCAAATTGATCCACTCCTGTATCTCTGTACAAAGCTCAAGTCCAAGTGGATCAAGGACCTCCACATAAAACCAGATAATACTGAATCTAATAGAAGAGAAAGTGGGGAAAAGTCTCAAATACATGGTTGCAGGGGAAAATTTCCAGAACAGAACACCAATGGCTTATGCTCTAAGATCAAGAATCAGCAAATGAGACCTCATAAAATTGCAAAGCTTCTTAAAGACAAAGGACATGGTCGAAAGGACAAAACGACAACCAACAGATTGAGAAAAGATCTTTACCAATCAATCCTACATATCTGATAGAGGGCTAATATCCAATAAATACAAAGAACTCAAGAAGTTAGACTCCAGAGAACCAATTAACCCTATTAAAAAATGTGGGTCAGAGCTAAGCAGAGAATTCTCATCTGAGGAAACTCAAAGAGCTGAGAAGCACTTGAAGAAATGTTCTACCTCCCTAGTCATCAGGGAAATGCAAACCAAAACAACCTTGAGACTCCACCTCACACCAGTCAGAATGCCTAAGATCAAAATCTCAGGTAACAGAAGATGCTGGTGAGGATGTGGAGAAAGAGGAACACTCCTCCATTGCTGGTGGTATTGCAAGCTGGTACAACCACTCTGGAAATCAGTTTGGTGGCCCCTCAGAAAATTGGACATAATAGTACCTGAGGACCCAGCTACCACTCCTGGGCATATACCCAGAAGACACTCCACCATGTAATAAAGACACATGCTCCACTATGTTCATAACAGCTATATTTATAATAGCCAGAAGCTAGAAACAACCCAGATGTCCCTCAACAGAAGAATGGATACAGAAAATGTGGTCCATTTACACAATGGAATACTACTCAGCTATTAAAAACAATGACTTCATGAAATTCACAGGCAAATGGAAGGAATTTGAAAATATCATCCTGAGTGAGGTAACTCAGTCACAAAATAAAAAACATAGTATGTACTCACTGATAAGTAGATATTAGCCCAAAAGTTTGGAATACCCAAGATTCAATTCAGAAACCATATGAAGCCTAAGAAGAAAGAAGACCAAAATGTGGATGCTTCAGTGTTTCATAGAAGGGTGAACAAAATACTCACAGGAGGAAATACTGAGACAATGTGTGGAACAAAGACTCAAGGAAAGGCCATCCAGAGACTGCCCCACATGGGGATACATCCCATATATAGCCACCAAACCTGGACGTTCTTGTGGATGCTGGGAAGTGCTTGTTGATGGAATCATGATAAGCTGTCTCCCAAGAGGCTCAGGCAGAGCTTGACAAATACAGAGGCGGATGTTCACAGCCAATCATTGGACTGAGCATGGGGTTTCTGATGGAGGAGTTAGAGATGGGACTGAAGGGGCTGCAGGGGTTTGCAGCCCCATGGAGATAGCAAAAATGTCAACTGTCCAGACCCCCTGGAGCTCCTGGAGACTGGACCACCAATCAAAGAATGCTCATGGAAGGACCCATGGTGCTGGCCACATATGTGGCAGAGGAGGGTCTTGTTAGCCATCCAGGGGAGGAGAGGTCCTTGAGCCTGAGGGTGTTAGATGCCCCAGTATAGGGGAATGCCAAAGTGGGAAGACAGGGGTGGGTGGGTGGGGGAATACCCTCATAGAGGCAGGGGGAAGGGGAAGGGATAGAGGGCTCCAAAGGGGAGATCTGGAAAGGGGGAAACATTTGAAATGTAAATAAAGTATAAAAAAATAATACACAGGGATCCTGGGCATTTAAGTTCCTTGCACACACCTGAAAGCAGAATTGACAGTGTGGTCATGGAGAAGCATGTATCAGAGTCTGGAGAGGCTGTTCATATCAAAGGCAGCAGAAAGTGGCTAGGGAGAGATGGATGCATTCATATCCCCCTCCTATAATTGGCTCCTACCTACCTGCCTTGTATCTGTTGTGCTGAAGAGATGATCCTTCTGAGAACCCAGTGGTCTGGTTATCTCGCAAACACACATATTCAGCAATGCACACAGCTATCAATATGCTTATTTTTCTTTGCATTTCTCCATTTAATTTGCATCAGTAAAGTATCAAATGATGGATGACAAAGTCAAAGAGATGTACATTCATGTCAAACTCTGACCATTCTTTCATTTTGTAACCTTGCCTTCTCTGAGCTTTAGTTTCCATATATAAAACAGTGTGTGTATGTGTGTGTGTGTGTACATGTGTAAGTATGTGCATGTGTGTGCAAATGTGTGTACATATCAGTGTGTGCTTATGTGCATGAGAATATGTGCATACAAAGATATATTATCCATAGTTAAAAATCTATTGTTGTGAAAACTGAAGATTAAGATGCATGCAACCAAATGAGATGACTTGGAAAGTAGAGCTTCTTGTCATTTTACCAATTTTGTATTCAACTATTCCCCTCACATACTTCATCTGCACTCTCCCTCAACCTTCCAAGATGTCTTGAAATTTTATAGAATTTTCATGAAGAGATTTTTTTAAAAAAAAAGAAGGGTTGCCCTGACCTTCAACCCCATGTTCTACATGCCACACTTCTGCACTGCTCTAACCCCAGCAGCCCTAGAACTCCTGGCATGAACTGAAGGAAGCCACTGGGGTTTTGGTGTTTTGACCCTTATTTTTCAGTGTTTGTTTCTATTATGACCTTCATGAGGTTTCGCTTCCCTGGTTCCACCTTGACTTTGACCAGAATATATAATTCTAAAATTTCTCCCATCTGTGGGATGTATTATGAATTGAGTATATGCAGTGGACACAAGTTTCGATTATTGTATTAACATTGAAAGAACAGCCAGGCTGCCTAGGTTTATCACCAGAATGCCATCATTCTAGTTGTCTGGTTGCTAGACCTTCTGACATCTATAGGTTAAATCTAAGATCATTAATAACGCACCATTTTCAAAGTCTTTAAAAGAAGCTAATAGTCTTCTTGCCAAGTGGACTTTATTGCCATTTTCAATACAACCTTATAGGATCTTCTTGAAATTCTTAGGCCAATCATATGCCAGGTTCTATTTCTTATTTAAATGAGCATCAATAACAGAAATCATAGATACAGTTATCTCAAAACTAGCAGGAAGGGATAAGAAATGGGAAATGATAAGAAAAACCTGGGGACTAAAGAGACTCCTGTCCTCCCATAGGCTTATCCTGTTTTAATCTTATTATTTAGAGACATATACTTTCATCAAGATGAAGTGAGTTTGAGGGAAGAATTTACATTAGAATCAATTTCTTAGACATCCACATCATCTAGATTAGTATCTAGTACATAAAAATTGTGATTTCCTTGGTAGATGATTTGGGAGGCTTGACATATTTCATGTCATTTCATCTTGCAATCATCCTATAAAGTAGATGTTAAAAACTTTTTTCCAGACCAGGCGCCTGAGATTTAGACAATTTGAGTAACTTCCCCAATCACACAAACACACACGTAGTAGAAAAGCATTGCATCCAGATCTTACAGCCCCAAACAGCAAGCTCTTTCTTCTGTATCCATAGCTTCCCTGTATGATTTCTAAATGCACTAAAGAAATGCTAGCTGAATGAATAGATACACTAGTAAGAAGACCACAGTTGCTGTGAATTTGTTTTAATGGTGTCATCATTTCTATAAAAGGACTTTAGTAGAGCATCATTTCCCTGAAGTCAACTAAACCTTAGCTGAAATTTTTTCGGCACCGAGTATATCTGCATAACTGAAGACATTTGAGACTCTAACAAATAAAAGTACAAATATAGTGAGAGCAGTTAAACCGTTCCACTAGTCATAAGCAATTACTCACAAGACCGCTTACAACACTTTAATGATGCCTTTTTAGTACCAATACATCCCATAGAAATACACTGTTCATCACTGAGAGAAAAACCTCAGAAGTAATTGTTCTTGTTTTCTTTTTCTCGGTTGTTTGAAGATGGGCTGATGTTTGTATCCAAAACAAATTCCTCCGTACAATCCATCTCCAGTAGAAAAAATACATAGAACTTTTTTAAGCCTTACGGAAGTATGGTAAACAAAAATTCTATATATCCAAAGAATGCAGCATGATAGTTTAAATATGCATTGTGAAATGATCCCCACTGGCAGACTAGTTAATATAGTCTTTATGCCTCATAGTTACTGTTTACAGTGGGACAGGGGTATGAGAATGAGATATTTTATGATCTATTATTTCATGGAGCAAAACTACTTTAAAGATTACAACATAAAAAAATGTGATCAGAATCAAAATTGTCCTCTATCCACACTGCTCAAAGAAAACATCATTCATATTTTGGTGGCTTTTGTACACTTACATACAGAAGCACAAATGTTTCTCTCAAAATTGCTACACACTGTATATGTAGACTTAAGTCTTCTGGCCAATAGTTTATACACTGAATAATTTTGATATCCATGAAAAGTCATTTAGGAAATATAAAATTGTGGTAGAAAAGAAGTTTTATAGAGCTATTATCCAAAAATAAAATGGTGTTGAATGTACTACTTTTCATGTGCTTCTTCCTCTCTTTTTTTCTCTCTCTCTTCCTCTCTTTCTCTCATTCTCTTTTTTCATTCTTTCTCTTGCTCTCTGCATACTAAATAGAAGAAAATTAGTGCTATACCTCATATCTTTATTAATCACAAAATTTTAACTCAACTGAATATACACTATTTTAGTTCTATTTCACTTAAAAGATTGTGACTTTCTTGCATGTCATCAAATCTACTCAAATAACAATGGTCTCTTTATTTAATTTTATTTTTTTAACCTATTCACTTTACATCCCACTCACTGTCCTCCCTCGGGTCACACTTTCCCACAATCCTTTCTCCATTCCCCCTCTCCTCCTCTGAGCAGGTAGAGACCCCCTGTGTATCCCCTACCCCCACCCTGGTACTTCAAGTCTCTGTGAGGCTAAGGGCTTCCTGTCCCACTGAGTCCAGACAAAGCAGCCCAGCTAGTAGAGCATGTCTCACATATAGGCAATAGCTTTTGGGATAGCCCGTGTTCCAGTTGTTCAGGAACCACATGATGGTCAAGCTGCACATCTGCTACATATTAGCTGGGAGACCTAGATCCAGCCCTTGTAATGTTCTTTGGCTAGTGGTTCAGACTCTGATAGCCCCAAAGGTCCAGGTTAGTTGACACTGTTGGACTTCCTATGGAGTTCCTATCTCCTTTAGGGCTGCAATCCTTGCCCCTATTCTTCCATAAGAGTCCTCAAGCTCCACCCACTGTTTGGCTGTGGGTGTCTATATCTGTCTGAGTCAGCTGCTGGGTGGAGCCTCTCAGAGCACAATATGTTCCTATTTGCAAGCTGCATATATGTGTGTGCAATACTAATGACCATGTATTCTTTCCCAGTGTTTTGCCTTTTCAAGCTCTATCATTGATGATAATTCTCTGAATTCCTGTCATACTCAGCTTGGCAGGGCACATTCGTAGAAATGGAATTTTTATGTTACAGACTCTGTGTGCAGGCAGGAGCTCCACAGCAATTAGGTGAAGTAATAATGGTGCTGCTATAGACTTGAGAGTTGGAGGGTTTGTAGAAGGATAGCTGGGATGGGGCTAGAAGGAGAAAAGGAAGGGGGAAGTAATGTAACTCTATTTCAATTAAAAATGTTTTTTTAAGTGATAACATGAGGAGTGTGGACAAACCTGTGATACGGGGGTAAGGCCAGTACCTCTGTTCAGAGGAACATGCCCGGAACCTCAAGGACACAAGGACCTACAAGCAGCCTAGGACAGCAGCCTGTCTCCTTCTGAGGCCAGGGACCACAGTCTGTGCCACAGAGCTCCATAACCAAATAGCACAGGAGAAGGCTAGCATCCAGGGAGTGTGGACAAACCCATGAGTGGAGGTAAGAAGGGTGCCACTGCTCAGCGGGACCTGACCAGAATCTGCAGAACACTGGGACAGAGGAACAGCCTGGGACAGGAGCCTTCTGGTTTACACCTGTGGTCTGTGCCAGGCAGCTCCATACCCAAAAAGCACAGGGAAAGAGCTACCCTCCCAGGAGTGTGGACAAGCCTATGATCAGGGGTAAGGCCAGCACCTCTGCTCAGAGAGACCATCCCAAAACTCTCAGGACATAGGGACTGAAGAGTAGCCTTCTGGTTTCCTTCTGAGGCCGAGGAGCTGATCCCTTGACACAGGGCTCCATACTCAGACCCAGGAGAGAGCTTGTCTCCAAGGAGTGCCTACACACCTTTGACAATAGGAAGACCACCACACCTTTTTAAATTACTCAATCAAGAGGGACCCTCACAGAGCCATCAGGACACAGGAACCAAGAAACAGCTGGGGACAGAGCTGACCCTGTACCACAGCTCTCCAAACCCAAATTCCTCTCAAAAGGAGCTGGTCTCCAAGGAGTACTGACAAATAGGCTTGCAGGAGGGACAAGCCACAGTCAGAGAGAGCAAGACCAGCTAACACAAGAAATAACCAGATGGCAAAAAGGAAGTGAAAGAATATAAGGAACAGAAACCAAGGCAATTTGGCACCATCAGAACAAAGTTCTTCCAGAACCCTGGATACCCCAACACACCAGCAAAGGAAGACTCAGATTTAAAAACACTTCTCATGATGATGATAGACTTTAAGAAGGAAATAAATAACTCCCTTAAAGAAATACAAGATAACACAGGTAAACAGCTAGAAGCCCTTAAAGAGTGCTCGTAGCTCTGAGTGCCTCCAAAAAGAAACTGGAGAGAGCATACACTAGCAGCTGAACAACACATCTGAAAGCTCTAGAACAAAAAGAAGCTAATTCATCCAAGAGGAGTAGAAGGCAGGAAATAATCAAACTCAGGGCTGAAATCAACCAAGTAGAAACAAAAAGAACTATACAAAGAATCAACAAAACCAGGAGCTGGTTCTTTGAGAAAATCAACAAGATAGATAAGTCCTTAGCCAGACTAACCAGAGGACAAAGAGACAGTATCCAAATTAACAAAATCAGAAATGAAAAGGGAGATATAATAACAGAAACTGAGGAAATTCAAAAATCATCAGATACTACTACAAAACCCTATACTCAACAAAATTGGAAAATCTGGATGAAATGGACAAGTTTCTAGACAGATATAAAATACCAAAGTTAAATCAAGATTAGATAAACCATCGAAACAATCCTATAACCCCTAAAGAAATAGAAACAGCCATTAAAAGTCTCCCAACCAAAAAAAAAAAAACCCATGACCAGATGGGTTCAGTGCAGAATTCTATCAGACCTTCAAAGAAGTCACAATACCAATACTCTTCAAACTATTCCACAAAATAGAAACAGAAGGAACACTACCTAATTCATTTTATGAGGCCACAGTTACACTGTTACCAAAATCTCACAAAGACCCAACAAAGAAAGAAAACAACAGACCAATTTCCCAAATGAATATCGACACAAAAATACTCAATAAAATTCTCACAAACTGAATCCAAGAACACATCAAAATGATCATTCATCATGATCAAGTAGACTTCATCCCAGGGATGCAGGGATGGTTGAATACCCAGAAATCCATCAATGTAATCCACTACATAAACAAACTCAAAGAAAAAGCCCCTTGGTTATTTCATTAGATGCTGAAAAAGCATTTGACAAAATTCAAGATCCCTTTATGATAAAAGTCTTGGAAAGATCAGGAATTCAAGGACCATACATAAACATAGTAAAAGCAATATACAAGAAACCAGTAGCCAACATCAAACTAAATGGGGAGAAAGGTGAAACAATCCCACTAAAATCAGGGACTAGACAAGGCTGTCCACTCTCTTTCTATTCAATACAGTACTTGAAGTTCTAGTTAGAGCAGGTAGACAACAAAAGGAGGACAAAGGGATACAAATTGGAAAAGAAGAAATCAAAGTATTACTATTTGCAGATGATATGATAGTATATTTAAGTTACTCGAAAAACTCCACCAGAGAACTGCTACAGCTTATAAACAACTTCAGCAAAGTGGCCTGATATAAAATTAACTCAAACAAATTAGTAGCCTTCCTATACTCAAAGGATAAACAGGCTGAGAAAGAAATTAGGGAAATGACACCCTTCACAATTGTCACAAACAATATAAAGTATATTGGTATGACTCTAACCAAACAAGTGAAAGATCTATATGACAAGAACTTCAAGTGTCTGAGGAAAGAAATAGAAGAAGACCTCAGAAGTTGGAAAGATCTCCCATGCTCATAGATTAGGAGGATTAATATAGTTAAAATGGCCATCCTGCCAAAAGCAATCTACAGATTCAGTGCAATCCCAGTCAAAAATCCAACTCTATTCTTCATAGACTTAGAAAGAGCAATTCTCAAATTCATTTGGAATAACAAAAAACCCAGGATAACAAAACCTATTCTCAACAATAAAAGAACTTTTGGGGAAATCAGTATCCCTGACCTCAAGCTGTACTACAGAGCAGTAGTGATAAAAACTGTATGGTATTGGTAAAGTGACAGGCAGAATTGTATACCCAGAAATGAACCCACACACCTATGGTCACTTGATCTTTGATAAAGGAGCTAAAAACATACAGTGGAAACAATACAGCATTATTCAACAAATGACGCTGGCTCAACTGGTGGTCAACATGTAGAAGAATGCAAATTAATCCATTCCTATCTCCCTGTACAAAGCTCAAGTCCAAGTGGATTAAGGGCCTCTACATAAAACCTGTTACACTGAATCTAATAGAAGAGAAAGTGGGGAAAACTCTTGAATACCTGGGCACAGGGGAAAAGTTCCTGAACATAACACCAATGGCTTATGCTCTAAGATCAAGAATCCACAAATGGTACCTCATAAAATTACAAAGCTTCTGTAAGGCAATGGACACTGTCAATAGAACAAAACGTAAACCAACGGATTGGGAAAAGATCTTTACCAATCCTACATCCGATAGAGGGCTAATATCCAATATCCACAAAGAACTCAAGAAGTTAGAATCCAGAGAACCAATGACTTCATGAAATTCACAGGCAAATGGATGGAACTTGAAAATATCATCCTGAGTGAGGTAATGCAATCACAAAAGAATGAACATGGTATGTACTCACTGATAAGTGGTTATTAGCCCAAAAGTTCGAAATACCCAAGAGTCACTTCACAGCAACCGTAGGGCTGAGTGTGAGGTCCCAGATGGAGGACTTGGAGAAGGGACTGAAGGAGCTGAGGGAGTTTGCAGCCCCAGGGAGGGAGCAACAGTGGCAACTGGCCTGAACTCTCAATACTCCCGGGGACTGGATCACCAACCAAAGAATACACATGGAGGGACCCATGGTGCTGGCCACATATGGGGCAAAGGAGGGTCTTGTTAGACATCAGGGGGAGCAGGGATCCTTGGGCCTGAGGGTGTTAGATCCCACAGTATAGGAGAGTGCCAAGGAGGGAAGAGGAGAGTGAGTGGGTGGGTGAGTGGGGAAATACCACCATAGTGGCAGGGGCACAGAGGAGGGAATGGGGAAGTTCCAAAAGGGAGGTCTGGAAAGAGGGAAAGATTTGAAACGTAAATAAAGTATGAAAAAAAAAAAAAAAAAGAATCCAGAACCAAATAACCCAATCAAAAAATGGGGAACAGAACTAAACAGAGAATTCTCAACTGAGGAAACTTGAATGGCTGAGAAGCACCTAAATAAATGTTCAACATCCTTAGTCATCAAGGAAATGCAAATCAAAACAACCCTGAGATTCTACCTCACACCAGTCATAATGGTTAAGATCAAAAACTCAGGTAACAGGAGATGCTGGTGAGGATGTGGAGAAAATGGAACACTCCTCCATTGCTGGTGGGATTGCAAACTGGTACAACCACTTTGGAAATCAGTTTGGTGGACCCTCAGAAAGTTGGACATAATACTACCTGAGGACCTGGCTATACCACTCCTGGGCATATACCCAGAAGATGCTCCAACATGTAATAAAGACACATGCTCCACTATGTTCATAGCAGCCATATTTACAATAGCCAGAAGCTATAAACAACCCAGATTCCCTCAACAGAGGAATGGATACAGAAAATGTGGTATATTTACACTATGGAATACTACTCAGCTATTAAAAACAAGGACTTCATGAAATTCTCAGGCACATGGATGGAACTTGAAAATATCATCCTAAGTGAGGTAACTCAGTCACAAAAGAATGAACACAGTATGTACTCACTGATATTAGCCCAAAAGTTCAGATCACTCATGATTCAATTCACAGCAACTGTTGGACTGAGCATGGGGTCCCAGATGGAGGAGTTGAAGAAGGGACTGAAAGAACTGAGGGAGTTTGCAGCCCCATCGGGAGGGAGCAACAGTGTGAACTGGTCAGGACCCCGGTGCTCCCAGAAACTGGACCATCAACCAAAGAATACATATGGACGGGTCCATGATGCTGCCCACATATGTGGCTAAGGAGGGCCTTGTTGACCATCAGTGGGAGGAGAGGCCCTTGGGTCTGAGAGTGTTAGATGCCCCAGTATAGGGGAATGCCAGGGAGGGAAGACAAGAATGGGTGAGTGGGGGAGCACCCTCATAGAAGCAGGGGGAGAGGGAATGGGATAGGGGGTTTCCAAAGGGGAGACCTGGAAAGTGGAAAACATTTGAAATGTAAATAAAGTATTAAATAAAAAAAAAGTGATAACATTTCATCCTGATTTGGATAGATATAATATACAATGTATACTATAAAAGCACTGATATATATATACTCAATATAAATTCAAGTTTTATTTAAAATTATATATCTTTATACCGAAATATACATGGGCATTGTATGAGGCAATTAACAGAATAAAGTAAGCACATTTTCTCATTTGAAGAATACAACAAGTCAAAAGGAAAAAGAAATGCCAGAGTGAACAGCAAATTATTCCTCAGAGTAAATAGGTGTCTGTCTTTCCAGTGCTGGAGGCAGAGTACTGGCAAGGTAGGAGAGCCTGAAGCCAAAGAAACTGGATAGTTCGCACTAAAATAAAAATGTCCAATTAAGTTTTAATTTAAGCAATAATAAATAATGAACACTTTAAATATGCCCTGTGTAGTTTAACTGAACAGTTCTTGATTGTTTAACTGAAATTGAAATGTAACTGAGCACCATATTTTTATTAGCTAAATTTAGCAACCTATAAATAATTAGAAATATGGTTAGATCATTAGGAGAGCTGATTACTAACGAATGTGTTCCCACCCTCAAAAGTGACAAGAGATGAACACATAAACCTAATGGCCTACTGCCCAATTACCTATTAACATGTGTGATGGTCATTTTCACTGTGGTAGGTGCTGTTTGTACATCAGTCTATAAGAGGAAGGCCCTACTCTGGCTCATGGGCAAGGAAACTGAGGCATAGGGGTGAACAGTTTGTTCAGCTCAGGACCCCAACTCTTGTAAGTGATGAGTCTTATATCTAGATAATTAAACTTTGGGTCCATTTTCTTTGTTGTTATTGTATCTATTGCTTTCTTTCTTTGTTTCTTTCTTTGTTTCTTTCTTTCTTTCTTTCTTTTTATATTAAAGGTAATTGCCAGTGAGGCTGTGAATAAGTAAAGAAAAAAAACAAAGAAGAAGCATAAAGAGAAAGGCGTTATCCTATGTTAAATGATTGGTTCATGCCTGTAGTCTCAGTATTTGAGACTAGGGCAGGAGGACTGTGTGTCAGAAACAAGCCTGTGTTACATAGTAAGTTCAAAACCAGCTTGGGCTATATAATGAGTTCAAAGACCACTTGGACTTCATAGTAAATTCAAAGCAAGCTTGGGCTATATAGAGAGAACCTGTCTCAAACCAAACCGAACCAAAGAAAACAACAAAGATGGGATATCTACAAGAAAACCCAATATTAACAATGCAACTTCTTAAGTCTCAGTCTCCTGACTGACTCTAGCTCCTTGTAGATCCCCAGGCATGTATCCTCGTCAGAAGTGACATGGATAACTGCTCTTACAATGAGGTTTCCTTCCAAATGTTGCTCCGTGAGCAGAGGAAGTACTTGGTCTTATTTACTGCTTTGTACCTAGTGTTTATCATTCTCTGCTTGTATGCTCAGAGTAAGTCTCTGTTAAATATGTGGAACAGAGGAATAAATATTTAAGTAAACAGTCAAGTGACCGTACTATTTAAATTACACCCAGTTGAAAGAATCCTAACATCCATGGCTTCCAGGCAACATGGCTGCTAGAATTCTAAGCAAGACAGGCAACATCTTGTAACTTCAACTCCTTTTAATAGACTTCTAATAAATAACTTTTAATAGACTTCTAAATGAGGCTACTTTTCAGACTCGACTTCAAGTTTTTCTTGCTGTTATTGCTTAATGGAAACCCTATCACTCCACTTCAATCTAAACAAGATTCCCTACTCCCCCACTACCAACGTGATTACTTTCACATCCTTGCTTCAGACTTCTCAAACATTGGGAGGAAATAGATACTTACACTACGCACTGCCCCCAGCCCCATGTACAACTTAGTGCAGTGTTTGACCTAATGCAATAGATTTCCTAAATCATTAAACCTTGAGTGAACATCAACTTCAATGACTATGATTACCCATCTTGTGGGTATATCTTATACTTCATGCCTTTATGGCCTGGTCAAATATTTTATTTTCTTATTCTGTTTTGCTCTGATAAAAAACCAGATGGTTTTCTCTTTATAAAAACCTTTGTGTACATTTTTAGATTTTCTTTTGAAGACAGCCAACTATAGGTAGCATGTCTGAAACAAAAGACAGGATTACAGCTAAAGCTTCTGAAATATACTGCTAAATTGCTTTCTGGAAAACTTATAAGAGGTTTCACACCCCATAGCACCAACAATATGAGTCTGTCTCACCATACCACAACTAAATAATGATTTGTTAGCTTAGAGACCCTTTGTTACTAAGAGGTAAAAAGGGGTACTGGATTTAATTTGCATTAACTTCATTCCCACTGGGGTCAGGCATTTATATGTGCATACCTATTTATTATTTTTACATTTTCTTTTGTAATTAGATGCTAGTAAGCTTTATCTGGTTTTTATTGAGTGATTTTTTTTCTCATTTAGTTCTAGGAACATCTTTAAAATACTGATGATTTTATTTGAGTAGATGTCTTTCTCAACTTAGTGCTTAATTATGGTGAAGTATTTTATTTTTTAATCTTAACTCTGGCTTTGAGTTT
Source organism: Rhynchomys soricoides (assembly GCA_019843965.1). Classification (NCBI taxonomy): domain Eukaryota; kingdom Metazoa; phylum Chordata; class Mammalia; order Rodentia; family Muridae; genus Rhynchomys; species Rhynchomys soricoides. The sequence goes on along the minus strand of JADRCH010000148.1, from coordinate 849,036 downwards.
TTATATAGTTAAATATCTCATGTTTTATTGGACTTCTTTACACAAAAATATTAGGTAATCATTAAATTGTTATTTTGTATATTTATATCTTACCTTTAAAACTCAATTATAAGAAAAAAAGTGAAGCAAATCTTTTAGAATGATATTATGGGTCTAAGAGTTTAAGCAATAATTAATATAGGACACAATGACCTGTTCTTCAAGAACCCAAATCTGAATCTCAGAGGCGTTGGTCTGGTCATAGTTCTGCCACTGTGTATCTCAGAGAATATTTACTTTCACATCTTTCAGAATACCCCCCAAATCATCCTGTACCTCAGTGTGCTCATCTAGTATCAGAGTACAGTGACCCTCTCTCCTCCTTTGTCAGCATCATTGATTGTCAACTTGTTCAGTTAAACACTCATGACCCATGTTGATCCCAACTGCCTTAAACGACCTATTTTATTGAAACCTAAACACCCTTGTAGAATAAATAAAACATCTCAATAATTCAAAACTTTGAAAATGATCTTTGAATGGTATACTGCTAACTCTACCCTTTCTCCCTTCAAATGAATTAAAATATAGCTGAGAGTCAGGTTTCTAAAGGGGAAATGTTAAACCAATCCCATTTTCTATTTAAAAAATTATTTGCAGATCATGGTGCAAAGACTATTATTAATAACAAATTAGTTATGGCCCAGTAGTCTGAAATGACACCACAGCTGTGAACCTACCAGAAAAAAAAAATATTATAAGGATTCAGGCACACGTGGTAGAGTTGGCCCTCATCTCTTGATAGAGGCAAAGAGAATAACTAAGAAGTTTAGAGAAAATGATCAAAAGGCTGCAGAGCACAGATAGACTCTGAGTTACCATTCCAATGCAAGGAGTGGAAGTGAGGCAACAGTGTAAAAAACTTTTGTAATAAGAGCTATCACAGCCACTGCTTTGTTTTATCCTTGTAGAAAACTCAAAGTACATAAACTATAATTGGGTAAAATGGCTGGTTTAGGTTAAGTGAATGGAGACTTTCTTCCCATGTATTCACATTTAGAGGTCAATGCTCTGAAAAGCTGTGCACTCCCGGGGGATTGAAGTTTGGAAGAGAAACAAGATAATGATGGTGGCCATTTAGGAATTCTACAGTAAGCACCCTGGGCTTTAAGCTAAGTGCTTCATGGACATGCTCCCTATTTTTCTCAGCCATACTCCATTCTTGCAACTGTCCTGTTTTCTAGGAGAGAGTGCTGAAGTTCCAAGGGGACCTCTGAGATCAACAGGATAGAATTTAAAAGAACCAAAATCCTATGGACCTCGCTCATTGTCTTCACCTTTCTGCCACTTAACAATTTATCCACTGAGAAGTTTAGTTTATATCCTTGCCAGCTGGTACCAGCATAGTTCTCTATATGGGGAAGTGATAATTTGCGAAAATAAAAATGGTAGAAAGAGGCATCAATGCCAAGGGCCTTATGAGGAATTTTAGGACCCAAACTTAAGGTGCTTAGAATGGGGGTTGAATCAGTTCTTCCATATCATCAAGTCCAGGCTCCACACGCCAATCATGCCTTAGGGCCTTATAAAATGTTCCTCAAATGCTAAACATTCAGAATAAGAGAAAACAGTCATTATTATTCATGATGTGATAGGTCATTGCATTTATATATGAACAAATCCAACATTCTCTTTACCCCCTAACTACTTTCAGAGGTTTTAAAAACTCTACCCTTAAGCTATATTAGCCCCAACCTATTATACTTGCTCTTATGAATACTTGACTACTAAATGGTGCATTATTTGTGACCAGAATTATATGGCATCCTTTTGAACTTAAAGAACATATTCATCATGCTCTGTCAGATGATGCACCAGATGGTTATTCACTGGATCCCTTGGTGCCCTAGATGTCATCCTGATGCAGATGGTTTTATATCTTTTTAATACAGGTAATATGGTGAAAGTTCCATCTGGGCAACCATAGATGGCCACCACAGGATGACAGAGAACATGATGGTTTGCCATTTTATACATTTTGGATGTATTAAATAGATACCCATGCTCTTAAGTAGACATCCATGCTGAAAGACAAAGTAACAGACCCCAACTGATCCTACTCTACTACTGTATTCTTCTTTTGTAATTTGGGCCCAAGAAGACAGTACAGATTGCTGTGATGTCATTTTCAGTAATAGTGCCATCTCAGTACATCACTACATCTAGTGAAACAAGGGAGATGGCAAAGATAAATGAGATTTGATCCTCCCCTTCTAGGAGTTAATCACTAAAGAAAAAAGGAGCCATGTGAACCAAATAGGACAGAATTATCCAAGTCCCTGCCTGAGACAACAAGAGGGCTTAGATAGGGAGTTGGAAAGTCAATAAACTGTGAGTCAGTCTTATTATTTTCTCAAAAAAAAAATGAGTATTAGCTCTTTGATTTGAAATTTTAAAGTACTTCATACATCAGGAGCATTTACAGGCCCATCATGCTGGTTTTTTGGTTTGTTTGGTTTTTTTTTATTATTTATTTATTCACTTTACATACTAATCAAAGGCCCTCTACACTCAGTGTTCTCCTCATACAGCTCCATTCCCCATCTGCCCTTCCTCCTCTCCTCCAAGAAGGGGGAATGGGGGAACATGCCACCCGGTATCACCCTACCCTGGCACATCAAATCACTGCAAAACTAGGTGCATCCTCTCCCACTGAGACTAGACAAGGCCACTCAGGGTAACAAGATACACAGGTAGGCAACAGAGTCAGGAACAACCCCTGTTCCAGCTGTTGGGGAATCCAGATGAAGACCAAACTGCACATCTGCTACATAGGACCTCAGGGCCTAGGTCTAGCCCCTACTTACTTCCTGGTTGGTGATTCAGTCTCTGGGACCCACCATGGGTCCAGGTTAGTTGACTCTGTTAGTCTTCCTCTACAGTCCCTAACTCCTTCTGATCCCCTAATCCTTCCCCCAACTCATCCATAAGACTCCCTGAGCTTCATCCAAAGTTTGGCATGGGTCTTTGCATCTGTTTACATTGTTTACTGGATGAAAACTCTCAGAGACAGTCATGCCAGGAACCTATCTGCAAGCATAGAAGAGTATCATTAATAGTGTCAGAGATTGGTTCTTGTCCATGGGATGGGTCTCAAATTGGACCAGTCAGTCATTGGTTGGCCATTCCCTCAGTTTCTGCTCCATCTTTGTCACTGCACACCTTATAGGTGGGACACTTTGGGTCAAAGGTTTTATGGGTGGGTTGCTGTCCTTATCCTTCCCTGGACGTTCTTACTGACTATAGGAGGTGGCCAATTTAGTCTCCATATCACCCACTGTTAGGAGTCTCAGCTAGACTTATTCCCATAGACTACTGGGAGAAAGTAAGACCTGTCCCAGGTCTCTGCCATGTCCTAGAGATGACCCCCTCTGCCCACCACTGATGTCTCTCTCCCTTGTTCTCCCTACACCCAATCCCCACCACCACCACCACCTAGTGCCTCTCTCTATCCCCTCTCTCACCCAGTTCCCTTCCTCCATCCACCTCCGATGTCTATTTTATCTCCCCTTCTGAGAAAGATTCAAGTATCCTCCCTTGGGTTCTCCATGCTGTTTTGCTTTTCACATCTGTGGATTGTAGCTATCATGGTTATCCTATACGTCATGGCTAATATCAACTTATAAGTGAGTGCATACGATGTAATGTATGTCCTTTTGAGTCTAGGTTACCTCACTAGGGATTATATTTTCTAGTTTATTTGTCTGCAGAATTCATGATGTCCTTGTTTTTAACAGCTGAGCAGAATTCCATTGTGTAAATGCCCATCATTCTTATCAACATTTACTGTGGGGGACAGGGACTAGGCACTAGATATTACAGCAGGTGCAAATTTAAAGGGACATCAACATTACTCACCACTAACTATACTTTCATGCAATATTTAAAAATAAAACTAACACGAAAGAACCAATTATGAACCAAATATCAAATTTTGAAGAACGGGATTGATTTGGTACTGGTCTAAGATTCTGTGAGATTTTGTGGAGTCAGGTTTTGGCAGTTTTTCTGAGCAGCATAATCCACTTGCAGTAACAGAAAGTGTCTGTTTTATTTTTCTCTTAATTGCAAGCAAGAGATCTGACCTAAGCTCTGTCAAGGGGATAGGGTGGGAGGTTGGTAGTTGATTTTCATTATACAACAAATGTCAAAAGGGAACCATCAGGGAAGTTCAATAGCCTACATTCTCTTCCTAGGCTGTCTTGTGGGATGAGCCTACATTGTTATTCTGGAATGATCCCAGGCTGTGAACCTGCAGAAATTAGACAGCAATATTTAGGTTGTCTATCATTAGCAGACACCTCTACAGTAGCTACGTGTGTCTGCATCTTTTCCTTATACCGCCAGCTAATTTCTTTTTCTTTACTCATAATTATCCTATTCTCATAGACAAATCCAATTATCCACAAAATCTTGGGTTTTGTGTTTGTGTTTCTCTCTTTCTTTTGATCCATACCACACATATGAACATGCTAAGAAGGAGATGCCCAATTTTTGTCAAATGATCTAAATCACAATGGCTCTGCAGGGGCTGAATTGAGTTTTTGTCAAGTGGGGGAAGGAGCAGTTGCAGACAGGGTAGTTTTTCTAAGTTAGGGTATAGATGCTGCATTCCTCTCCATTTTGCCCTAATTGTGCATGCATTTGTGATTTAAAATGTGAAGGAAACAAAACAAACATCAAGTGCTAATGGAGTTCAGAGAAGACAAAGATCACCAAGGGTCAAGATTGTGTTAATTATATGCTACAAGAGCCTGCAATTATAAACCCATAGATGAGCAAATAAATGCTGATAGCTCAGCAAATGAGACCAAGAAGTCATCTTTCTATGGCTTTCAGTGAGTACATGGCGGGATAAATGATTTATTTATAAATTCACTTAGCAATTTCACTAATATCATCAGTGATCTCTTCCACTGGTCTTGAGGATAACCATAGATTAAAGAGAGCAAGTAAACACTTGGCTGGATTTCCATATTGATCCTGTTCTGATTCTGGGTGCTTATAAGAAGATAAGCGGACCTTCCATTGTGGCTGGCTGACAGACGGCAGAAAATTATATCTCCACTGCATTTCTTTACTGGAGTAAAGGTGACTAGCTACTAGATCCAAGAGACAGTTATTGGCATTTCTTTTCTGTCTACAGAGATGTCTCGGGGGACATAACTATAAAGGACTAATACGCTAGCTGCTACTATGAGACCCTCTGGAACTCAGGGATGGTAGTCTTCAAGGAGCATTCTGTACATGGGGAGGGACTCTGTGCCCAGAGACTAGCACAAGGGACTCTTTCTTCAGAGGCTACATAAACTCTGCCAGCTGAGTGTTTAAAGCTTTTCTTCCATTCCTTCAATGACACTTTACAAACTAAGAACTAATGCTGATATAAAAAGTTTTAGGCTTAATGATGATCTAAAAATACTCAGAATATCTTAGAGCTTCCTTGAAAGAGCCAGGAAAATGTATTTTTCTCAGTAATGAAGAACAAATATCATCTATTGATTCAGTGAACATTTATCCAGTTCCTAACGTCAGCTTTCAGAATGTAGCTTGGGTAGCACTTACTATTATTGTACTGACACTTATATTTTACACACTAGATGGCTGAATTCTAGGACTACAGTGAAGCTATTGGTTGAAAAGCTTCAAAGATGAACCATCTTTTCACCATCACTTTGACTTTGCTGTTTGCTTTTAAGAGGACTTAGTCAAGTGTGCTGTGTTTTAGTCTTTGTTTCTTCTCATTGGTTTGGTTCATGTCCACAGGTATCAAGTGTTCTTAAAACCAAGAAAAAAAAAAACATGAGTTAGAGAAGCCTAGTCTTTAACACATGACCATATAAAAATAACATATCAACAAGGAAGTGGCAGATTAAAGAGCAGAATTAAATGAACCTGCAACACCAGTAGCTTAGCTCTGGATTCACAAGGTTTTGGGTTATAGATGATTAAGCATAGATAAGTCATCAATTCATTATGAAAGAGCATTAGGGGTGACTATAAGCAAGAGAAAAAATAAGCACCTCCTTCTAAAACCTAATATATTGCAGCTTTTCCCAAACACTGAATTATTTAATGTAATTATATATTATATAATATAATAATATTATATAGATATAAAAGTATTACAAAAATGCAAGAAAAATTAAAGAGTTCAGCTCTTGGCAAAGTATAAGGTCAGTTTTCATTGTCTTGAATATATTATGGTATTCCAAAAATAAAGCATTTATCTTTAATTTAGCTGAATAGAATATAGCAAGGATGTCTTTAGGACACATATTGGTCAGCTTTGATTCTGTTTTTCTCTAAATATGGCACAGCTGAACTAAAAAAACTGGAAACATCGTTTTCTTGATCTGTAGAGTCAACATCAGGCTGAGAATTGAATCAGCTCTCCTGGGCAAATAGGATATGGAGGTTACATCATCTTGGAACTGTTTATAACCATTAACTCCTTTTTCCCAAGATTCTGTGCTGTTTAGATCAGACACCAGCAATGATTTAATACAGAGATTCAGTGAGTTCTCTGAAGAGTTACAAACTCCAGATTATATAGTAAGAAAATAGCATTCCTTATATTTTTCTGCATAGGGTCCAGTTGACTACAAATATAACAAAATGTTATTAGTTCTTATGATAGGCTAAGATAGTTATTTCTTTATATTAAAGCTACAGTCTTAAATCTTATAAAACTACATCTTAATTTTATATCTTATTTATATAATAAGAGGTAACACCACCTTAAACTAGAAAATGGTCTTTTATCCCCCATGAGAAGAAGCCAGGGTCACTGTAATGTCATCAGTGTTATCAGTTCTATGGCCTCATCCTATATGCTCAACTCCCTGTATAATTTACTTTTATCCTCCAGGTCATTTCATGACCCAAGACAGTAAATGATATACAAGTCAGCTTGTTGCTTTGAGTCTCTTGTTAGCAGATGGAAGTATTCAGTAGGAGATAAATTATAAAGATCCTAGCTAAAACAACTTGCCTATCAGAAGCTCTTCCAGAAACCCTCTGCACAGTTCACTTTGCACTAAATACTTTTATGGTGCCATATCTACTCTCAACTGAGGTTAGGAATAAAGTCAATATGTGCATAAATAAATCTGTAAATAATGTATGGCATAATAAACATAAGCAGTGGAAATTTTGATTTGTACTGGGACACAATGATAAAATATCATTAAGTTGGGTTTTTACTTTTAAATACAGTGAAATGCTACTAGCTGCATGATTGGTGTTCATGTGTGCTAACTATGCATCTTTTTCTTCCTCTTGTGTCACCAGGCCTCCGGAACCTGTTTACAGCACTGTGAATAAACTGTGTGATAAGCCTGCTTCTCCCAGGCACTATTCCCCTGTTGAGTGTGACAAAAGCTTCCTTCTCTCAAGTCCTTACCCCCACTACCACCTAGGCCTGCTCCCTGACTCTGACATGACCAGGTACTGCATGCGCTTCCTCACTTCATCTTCTCCCGTTGCATGTGCTTCCACAAGGATGGATGGGTGGAATTCGTCTCCGCCCACATTTCTTGCACTCAGCACCTTCCTTGTGAAGAGATGTTCTGCTTCCACGGTATGATGGGAGAAATTAAGAACATGGCTTTTTTGTTCTTTCTGCTGTGCTCACTAAGCACCTCAGACATGGTCATGTAGAGCTTCACATGTTTAATAAGGAAATAATTATATTGTTCCAGTACCATTTTCACCCTTAGAGGGATAAAAGTGAACATTCACTGAGTATTTTAAATAATACTTAAGAAATGTTCACTATGCCTCAGATTCAACGACCTAAATATGTACATATTATTACTGCCATTTAATGTGTTAATTAGAGTATTAAATTAAAGGCATCATATAACTGACTCCCTGAGGAATTAGCTACTTTCCTAAGACTATAGAATTAATTGTTTCTATCTAACTACAGTGAACATAAACAATATTTATTCTTTGCTACTTGTTAGGCTTTTATGTATGTTGTCTTATTTAATTCATCTGTATGTAGACAAAGGTACAAACGTCAAGGAAGGTTAAGGAATTTCCCACAGCGTGATCTTGCCAATCAATATGCAATTTAAATTTGACCTTAGAATGTTCTGAGTTTTTACATAACAACTTTGTAAGCAAATTTTACTAAGTCTAAAGATTGGACACAATTATATATAAATATCCTAAGCCATGTGTTTGAGGATGAAAATCCTGTTGTCCCATAGTAGCCAGAATTGCAAAGAAAGCAAAGTAGGAAACATAAAATCTAGCGTCCCATGAGAGGCTTGCAGTGCAGTCTGGAGGGAGAGCCCAGTGGGACGTTTCCTATGCAGAGAAGCTGCTTATTTAATTATGTTTTTGGACTCAGTGTCTTCATAATCTTGTTGGGGCTAAGAAAATACAGATTTTAGAGTTATTGAAGGTGAAAAATAATTAAAAGAATCTTCATTTAAAAAATATCTTTATTTTCTCATGTTTTAAGAATCCACTTAACAGTCAATAGTAGTCTCTCCTGGAGACTTAAATAACAAACTTTTAGTTCTACCTAAAATTTCTAGAAATGAATAAGAAATTTTGACTGTCCCATCTGCTGGGCAAATTTCATGTATTTGTACTAATTTAAGCTTATCAACACTTCAGAGTGATTTATAAATGTTAACTAAATTCTGCCTTTTGAACAATTCCCAAAATATCTATTTATTGTTATAGTGACCTATACAACTTAGAAACTAAAGAGCTGAGGTTTAATTGCCATAGGGAGAAAGGAAGATACTTAGACTGTAACAATGACTTCCCTATGGTCAGCTACATACAGGCTGCTCTGAACACTGAACTTTCCTTTAGCCAGACATTGTGCTAAAGTTCTTCTTCTGAATTATTTCCACCAATTCTGAATCAAATTTGAAATAGATGTGATCATCATTTTGCTTTTCTAAGTGAGGAAATAAAGATTTCAGAAATTGCATGATTTATGCCAGATCATCCAGTAAGTGGCAGATCTGGGGTTCAAGCCTAAGGGGTAGATGACCTGGCAGAATATATGCCTGCAGCAATACAGGCATAATGTCAGGGACATCTTTGCTCACTGGAAAATCTCTTCATCATTTATCTTTATCTTTTTCTCATTTTCATTTTTGTACTTCACTGTCAGGGTTTGTGTTTTTACTTTCTTTTGTTTTGTTGGTGTCTTCCTCTTCTTGTTTGACTTATGGAAGTGGGTTTTACATTGATTGCTATCCCCTCCACCGGGGATCTTGATTCATCCTCCCTTAAAAAAATTACCAGTAAAGAGCTGTCAGGGTCTAACCATGGCATGAACCATCAGATTTATTTCTATCTATACTCTATAATCACTTATAAAGACAAGAAAAGATTTCTTTGATTTGCAAATCAAAGTGTGGTTAGTTTGGCATGTGCTTTTCAAATCACATGCCCTAAGCAATTTTGACTTGCACCCATCCCCAGAGCCACACCTACCTTCCCAGGACTTCGGGAATTCTATTTTCTCCTCATTATAATGGTATCCCTTTCTCCCTTCTTTCATTTTGCCTCTGTCTTCTCTTTTATCTCACTAGATGAAAATTATCCACAGGTGGATATATGCACCCATTGTAGAGGGTTTTTCAGCAACATATCGATACCAAAAGTATTGATTTAAACCGACTTGTTCCTCTTTCCCAATCTCCAGATCAATTAGTGGCATCAACATTGTCCCTGTGGCTCAAGTCAAGTACCTGAGCATGATACTTTGGACATTGGTCTCCTCACCTCCATCACAAGCCTACCTTCAAATCCTATTGACTCTATCCTCAAAATAACAGAAGTCTACTTGCTACCCTCTACATCTATGTCTACTACCTAATCAAAGCCCATCTTCTGCCCAACAGTAGCTTCTTCATTGTTCTCACCACACCCACTGTCTGCCTCATACTTTATTGCGAATGCACCTAAAGCGATCTGCTAAAATAAAACAGATCAAATCTCTCCTTTTGCATTAAGGATAAAATGCAAAGTTGGGCTCTGCATGATCTAGCATTTGCCTGCCTCTGGAGCACCTCATTTCCCTCTTCTTTTTGCTGGCCCCACTATTCACACGGGTGTACATTTTATTCACAAAACGTGTTCCATCGCTAGCTGTCTAAGTCCCTCCCATGTGCTTTTTACTTGAATGGAGAGGCTTCTCTACACTTTGCCTAATTAGCTACTGGTCATCTGAGATCCAAGTTTAAATTGCATTTGGTTAGAGAAGCTCCCTGAAAGAAAAATTGGGTCTCTTATTGTAATCTCCCCTTGCATACGTGTATACACGTGTGGACACACACACATACACACATGTACACATACACACACACCTCAATATTTCTCCCTGAAAATTTAAGTATACACTTAAATTTTATTTTATTTATAAAATTTATTTTACCAAAAAATAAATAACCATGGAAATATGATCTCCAGAGAAGCAAAATGATAACCCATTTCTGGGCCAGGCTCTACTAAAGTTTACTTTACTCAGTTCATAACAAAAATGTCACACTATACCATGAATATGTGAACTTACACATGGAAACAAATCACAGGGATGGAAACTCATTATGTGTTACATTTCTACCTAAGTTACTTTAGTGCTCTGTGTCCACATTTCAGACCCATTAGGCAACTGTGGGCTCCTCATGAAGGCAGAGTAGTTTCTTTCCGAGTTTATTTACTTCTCCACTATGAAGTAACCTCTCCAACCAATGTTTCTTAAAATGTAACTCGTAATTCATGAGAATGATTCAAAACTTCTGGTTCAATTTTCCGTACTACATCTTATTTTTCCACTATATCCTAGGCTCTTTTATGAGGAAGCCAGATATGAAATCCCATGTCTAGGCTAGTTATGCTGAGGAACCCAATCTATTACCTTCCTTAGTCTCTGTTTTAATGTTGCTCATAATAACACTAAAACATGTTAAAATCTTCTACCTAAAAAAAAGTTAAAGAATGTATCTATCTATTCTTCCAACAAACATGCTCTAAGCAACAGTGAAATGCAAATACTATACTATAAAAATATTTTACTGAGGTATGTGCTGAAAAGACCAACCAAAATTGTTAAAGGAAAAAATATGACCTTTAAACTATACTGGATGATGGGATGTGTTTTTCAGGACATTTCAGAATTCCCCCAAAGTTAGCTTGAAAAGTACATCAGTACTGGTACAACAGTCACTTCCTCAAACCTCAGATTAGTATTTAACTCAGGGAAATCTAGCCTTTGAAACTCTCATTACATTTTTATACCTAATCCCAAATTGGCATCCAGAAAGACAGATGTAAATTGACAAAATTAAAAAGATCACTTCTTTCTATGTCATCTGAGTTTCAATAGGAAAAATCCAAGCTCTCAGTTCTTTGAACTTATAGCAAATGCTCAGGGGTGAACTGTGTATGTTTCTTACTACTGAATGACTCCCTATAAAAAGAGGTTTTATGTTTTCCTTAGGAAAGCCTTTTAAATTGCTTGGTACACAGGCTAAAGATGCAGATTATACCTAGAGTGACTTTTTTAGGTGGTGTACAAAAAGGATATTAGCAGATCTAGAGTTAAGCTAAATTTGAAGTTCTATGTAAAAAAAAAAAAAAAAAAAAAAAAAGAAAGAAAAAGAAAAAAACGTGACTTTGCTATGAGACTTCTGCTTATCTAGTGCATCACTTTTCCTTTAAAGAAAAAAAGCAGGAGTTTTTGATGTTGTAATTGGTTTATCTGCTTTGAAAGAGCTATTGCTTTTGATACTCCTGAGGCAATGTGAATAATATTCTTGGTTATCTTTTCAACATCTATGTCATATTTTCATGTGTTCTTTTACAAAGATGGTCTTAGTTATTATTATTTTTCCATTTAAAAGATAGACTCAGGAAAAACAGTTGAAAGCCAATTAGAATGTGCTGGCAGATTTTGGATGAGAAACAAACTCAAAGAATTATATACTTCCAGTTATTGAAGAGAATGTATTCACAGGACTATCACATGCCAGTCATATCCTACATGCTTGCATTCAAAAGTGGGTGAGACATAGTTTCTACTCTTAAACTCACCGACATACAAGAGATGACTTAGTCACTGTGTAATATATATCAGCTCACAAGCCTATTCTTCTAATGAACCTAATCCTTTTTGCTAATTTTGTGTGCGTGCGTGCATGTGTGAAATCAATTAAATTTAAAAGTTTATTTGTGCAAAGGACAACTAGTGATTCAATCAGCACTCAGGCTCCAAAGCGGTATAACACAACGCCCAGCAGGTCAAGCTTTAGAAACTTTAGTAAGAAATAACTATCAAAAGTTGTGCTTCTGCTTTTTCTGAAATTATTGGGAAGACACTGAAACCATCATTCAGATTAGAGAAGAAACATGATTGGAATAAAAGAAATAAGACTGATGGTTTACAAAGGCAGGGACACTTATGGAAGTACCTGGAACCCTGTGCAGCTACAGGAGGTGATCAGATTGGAGTTACAGCTACCTGCAGATGGTGATACAGGGACTGCCCTGACAGGCTGAAGATGTTGGAGTTCATACTATAAACACTGGGCCAGTTTAGGCTCACCCCACTGTGTGGAAAGCATGTGGAGGCAGGGAAATCAGCAAGTGTCAACCATAGCATAGTGTAGAGTTGACCTCCTGATGGCCTGAGCTGTGTCTGCAGAGGTTGATAGATTTAGTCTCTTTTACGTGTTGAATGAGACTTAGTGGGTGATGACTTTTCTAGTGGTGGTGACTTCTCTGACTTGGTAAACTCACTAGATGGTGACTACATTGCTTTCTGGAAGGTACACTCTTCTCCACAATACATATACTTAAAGTTCCTTAAAAGACAACATTTTATTCATACATGGAACTATCATGATAAAAACCAATATTTTATACAGTTAATGAACAATATTAAAAAGGAGCTTTGAGGTTGTTCAAAATAATGAAAGGGAAGAAAACCAAAAGACATTAGGACCCTCATTAGAGTGAACCATATGGTGTCATAGAGAGGCCAACAAAAGTACCTACACAAGTTAGGTTCAAGTCCTTTCTTCTGCCATGCTAATCACACATACTTTCTCTCTCTCTCTCTCTCTCTCTCTCTCTCTCTCTCTCTCTCTCTCTCCCTCCCTCCCTCTCCCTCTCTCCCTCCCTCCCTTTCTCTCTCTGCCCCCCTCTCAGCTTCAATTTGCTCATGAAGAAGTTTTGAAAAGTCATATCTATGTTTTCCGCATGATGGGATGGTTGTAGGAATCTAGAGAAATGGAATAGATGGCTTTTTTCCACTCAGGCATTAACCTCATTATACTGTATTTTCCCATCAGCCTATTCACTTTTTAAAGCTCTGAAATCACACATATCCCTTACTCTTATTACAACAAGTCAGGCTTTCTCTTATTATAATATGTTAGGTAGAAAGTGTTTATATTTGTACATTAAAACAAATGCAGCATTTGAACTCTACTTGGAGCATGCTCAGTTCTATACTCTTGGCTCTCATGAAGTTTTAACCTCATTACCACTGACTCCACATTCATCAGTTTTTCTTTCAGTTCTCTATATGCCCCATCCACTCTAACACCAACTGTGGATCACGATAGAAAATCTAAGCCTTACTCACGCTACTTAATCTGAGAGATAACACCAATAGAGAAGACAAAAGGACAAACCATTGACTTTCCTACCTACTTAAAAGATATATAGAATGTAAAGCATTGTTCAACTTGTTTTTATTTAAAACCAGAGAAAAGGCTTTCAGATATGACTCCTAAGGCACAGCTTTTCCTAAACCAGTATGGCAGCTTCAGTTTGAAAGGCATCCCCTATCTTTTTGGATGAGATGCTCACTAAACCCAGTCTGAATTAATGAAAGTCAGGAGAGATCCATTGGCTCCTGACATAAATGAGGCTGCTCTTGCCAGATATAGCTCCTAGGCTCTTTCTTCCACAGTATGATGGTACAAAGGATCCTGAGGAAACATGCTTTGCTTTTCAGTTGCTACATTTTCTGAAATAACTCCTTAGCATTAATGTCTGTCCCAATGTTTTTTAACATTTTAATACTTGAGCAAGGATTTTCTTTAAGAGTTCAAAACAAAAAGATTTTGGAACCACAATAAAAGTGTGTAGTATGCACACAACCAAAAATACCTGCTTTATAAGCTCTTTGGCACTCTATGATACTGGCAGGTAGAGTGGGAACGAAGGCTTAGTCAGGGGCAGATAATTTGTTATGGCAGAGCGTGAACCAACCCAGGCTGGTCTCATTCCAAATATAATGCAGTCTCAAAAACAACCTTCTGTGGAGGAAAATTCTATGCAAAATCACTATAGCAACAAATTGTAGGACTCCAAAAAGAATGGAAATAGTAACACTAAACTGTAACACCCACACTGTAGATATTAATTAAAACCACTAACATGCGGAATGCTTTTATGTGCTAGGGACTGTTGCAACAGTTTTATGTGTACTAACTCATTTTATCTTTATACAATATAATAGGTAGGTATGATTGCACCAATTGTATTGAAAATATTATGGTGCCTGGTTTGACAAATGCATGGAGCTATGAAACAAAATCACTGAAAATGAAATAGTCCAGACTTAACACTGAGCACCCAGGGCCAGTGGCAAATGCCAGGTGAGCCAGGATTGCATACTGAGACTGTCTCAAAAAGGAAGACTTACTTTTATAATATTAATCTCATTAATCAATATTTTATTATCTTATTGGATATTAAAATGGTACCCATCATGGAATAGATATTATTCCAATAACTGGAATAATAGCAATTGCTACATACATTGATACATAGCTAGATACATATAATCTTCTAAGTACCTAATAGTTAGCCATTTACCAAAAATAAACTTATTAAACACCATGGCACCCTAGGAAGGCAAGTGTTATTATAATGCTTACTTTTCAAGTGGAGAAACTCAGGTCCTAAGAACCAATGGGAACTTCCACATGAATAGAATTTGAACCTGAGTGAGCAAGTTCTGGAATCTATTCTGTACTTGGCGTGAGTCTTGTAGTCACATCACACTCTCAATATTGAATTATGCCTGAGGAAAAGTGTACAGCATTCAACTGTTGTTAAGACAGACAGACAGACAGACAGACAGACAGACAGATGAATGACAGATGGGTGGATACATGGATGATAGGCAGGAAGGAAAAAAAGTCAAATAATTAGCATATAGATAGAAGCAGAATCTTTGAATTCAGTCTTATAAGAATTAGAATTCTGACTCTACAACTATCTCTATAAATCACCTGAGTGGATGATTTGTAATTATTTTCTGGTCTTTAGCTTCCTTGTGAGTAAAGAAACAACCTTTTAGCATTCATTTATCTAGTCTCTAGGAGGATTTAGTGGATACATGTAAAGTGCTGGAACAGCCCCTGGTAAGCAAAGGGACATTATAAGATCTCCCCATGGTAAAGACACTTCTGGATAAGTAAGATTAAAATGACTTTTTTTCTTACAACACTACTACAAAAGGCTCTTCTCATTCATGACCTAATTATGAATGCAATAAATTATGAAGGTGGACAGATGGTTGGTTTGGCAGTGTAGAAGGACTGCTGTGCAAACTTACCTGTGTTCCGAGAGATGCTTAAATGTTTTCAAATATAGATATTTTTATCTTTGTTATGAGATTAAAGTTACTTTGTTCTTGTAGCCTTTTCAAGCCTTTGATTTGGTTGGCAGACCTTATGCATATTAAAGGATAAACTTTTAATTAGTCCCTCCCCCAACATAGGGTCTCAGTGTAATGCTCTCTGGACTCAAACAGATCTCCCTGCCTCGGGCTTCCGAGTGATGCTGTTACAGGTGTATCCTAGAGTGCCTGGCTGTATCATTTGCTTTAAAATGGTCACTGACAAGGTGGCCAGCACCTTTCTTCATGTTACTTAAGCTCCCTTTCTTCTAAAAAAAGGATGCATGTTCCAGATCCTGGGGCCTGGTAAACAGCTTTCAGGTTTAATCTGATCACTGATTCATCTTCCACAGCAGATAGTCTTGTGAACACCCCGCTTAAGAGAACAGATGGCCCAGCTTTGGAGTAATAGATGGGAGTCTTAGTTATCATTTTCATTGCCATCTCTCTTGTGTTCTTTTAGTATCTTGCTACCTTTTTTTGTGCCTCAAGCACAATGGTGAAAATACATGTCTAAAAGATAAAGAGGCTAACAAGTTCAGAGACGGAAGTTAGACCAAGCAATTTACTCCAAACATCATGTTTTCCAGATGAGGGAACTGTATCTCAGACAACTAATATATGCCAAATACTCAGTTGGAACATGTATAGATACTTAACCCAAATATGACTGAATCTTGTTCTTAGTAGCTTTAGTAACTGTATCAACATGGTGTCGTATGTATATAGTGTCAACAGCCATTCATGTTAAAAAGCAAATATGTATATGTTTATTTTGTATTATTTCAAGTGTGTGTGTCTGCATACACATTTGTATGCAGATGTGTGTATATATGTGCACATAGATGCACATACATGTGTTTGTTTATGTGTTCATGTGTGTTAGCATATGTATGTGCATGCACATACACGTAAGTGTGTTTGTATATTTGTGTGCTGATATGTGCATGTGTGGACATGTGTTTATGTTTATGTGTGTGTGTGTGTGTGTATGTCATCCTTTGCTTTTCTTCCTACTGACTTTGGATCTAGTATGGTTTCTCCTAATGCTTTAGTTTGTATTCATTGAGTTTCAGGCATCTAGGAGTCTGTTGTAGAAGCTGAATAGCAGATCATTGCCTGTTTTTCTCTCTACCTGTCACTTGCAAGTTCAGGCAGCAGCTATTCAAGAAAGTACTATTTTCCTATCCGTAAAATCTTTTAGTGCCAGGTGCAGGTTAACCTGATCATGAGAAAGAGGGAATACAGGGGAGAAAATTGGAAACACATAAGCTCCTGACCAGATCCCATTATAATTACTAGACTGCTACACTTTCTCCTTCTTTCCTTACATTGCCCTTGGTGACTTCATACATAATCTCAGCATAATCCCACAATGTAACCCACCATTTCCTTCAATATTTTCCCACAGGGCTCTCCTTGCTTACAACATCTTATTTAACCTTTGGCATTTGTCCCTGTCTAGATCCTTAGACTATGCTATCCCAGCTTTGAATCTCTTCCTTTCCTACCTTTGCTTGTGCTGGAACCCTGCCTAGACTAGACTTCTAGATTGTGTGCCATATCTGAAAGCCACAAAATAAGGCACTCACCATCTCTTACAAAGGTTTACTGGGCAGATAATCTTGAACAGCTACTTCACAGTCAATCAGGAGTCCAGACTACCTCCTGCAGATCCCCATATGCTCCTGGACTGTCGCCATGTGAGACTTCTGGTCCTCAAGGAGGTTTGCCCCAAAGGAGAAGGAGTGGCCTTTCTTGTCTTCTTCAGTCTTCTAGAGCAGTTACGTTCCTGTCTCAACTATATTCCCTGCCCTGATTTTAGTAATAGAGTGCTTTCCTCTGGGGTCCTTGTGACCCATAAAATTAGCCTCTCATCTAGACTACCTCTCCAGCAGGGAAATAGACAAGAAAGGCACAAGCTATTTTGGTTTGGACATTATTAACATTTAATTTTGAGAACATTTTCTTTCTCAGAAGATGATCTACTTTTACAGTCCCATAGTTCAGAAGTTACCTTAAGAGAGATGAAACACTAACTAAGATCATGTAGATGGAAAGAATTCCTTGTCTAGTGAGGGATCAGCCAACTGCTGATCATGGATGGTATCCCTTGAAAATCTAGGTGGAAACCTTCTGTACATCATGAGACTCCAATTCTAGCTATCTTTCCTGCTTTGTTTCCTAGAATTGATTTCTTTGCATCCTTTTAAAAAGGGTCTTCTGGATTATCCCTTATTCTTGTCCTAATGAATCCCCATCACAGAAATCATGTAATATTCTTTCTGTCAAAGAGTAGGTAGCCACATGTGATCTCCACTCAACTTCTCCCTGATCCCACATCTCACTTATTGTACAGTATTCAGACACATTCTTCTTAGTGAGCCCAAAGAAGGTTATTAAAAAGATTGAACATGATTTACAGTTCTTTCATATGAAATTCAATCCCATAATGCATAGAGGAATAATAAACTTTAAGAATTGTCCAAATGACAAGATTTTATTCTTATCATGATGCATGGCACCTTTACTATATATAAATACATATTTTTTGTTCATTTATACAATTATTTCTCAATGGATTAACTACATCAAGCCTTCCAAACAAATCAACAACTTCTCCTTTAATAATAGTTCTGTGTGAGAGTAAACTAGGCTCTCTCCCTGTCAATTTCTTATATGTAAGAAGCAGACCATATGTTGCTCATGTGACCCGTAAGCAGAATAGGATACAAGCGGATGTTGTCTCCCACATAGTAACTGACAGTCTCAAGGTTCAAAGGTAGAATATATATTCAGTAGAAGCCTGTCAGCACTCAGGCATAAGACATAAGGCTTAGTAGAGGGAAGGGAATATTCCAGCCAGGTTATATTCCATCTCTCATCCTTTGTGAATGATTTCCAAATCAGGCCACAGAAACCAACTTCATCAGCACGTCTGTTGTGCAGGTCTAAAAGCAACATCTATTTTCTATTTTCTAATTTTTTTTGTTGTTGTTGTTAAAGTTATATTCATGTGTACTCCACAGGCACCAGCACCTAGTGAGGTCCTACCATACATGCATTTCTCTGATATATCTTGAGGAATTTGAATCATTGAATGTGCACTACTCAGGTTTCAAAGGAACAGTGAGGGCACATAGATAGAACCTTCTTGGCTACTCTGATTGACCCTGTAAAGGGTAATAAAACAAGAATCAATTCAACAAACTTAGAGGATTGAAACGAATAGATTAAGATGTGCAAATGGACTTTATTTTCAACGTTGGTCATTATAAACGTTTGCTCAGCATGTTAAGCAAATGTCAGTACTTGATAAGGTGAAAGAATCCCATTCCCTGCTAATATTCCTTATACCTACTATAAATGGAATAAAAAGGGAAGTATATTACAAATAGAACTAAAGTTCATATTACATCTTTGGGCATTAAGTTATGTTTAAGTCACACAATATAGCCAGAAAGGATTTTAAAACAAAAGATCGTGTCTAAGCTCTTAAAACCTTGAAAACAGTAAGTTCAACAACATCAGAGAATTACTCTATACCATAAAGCTGTGTAGATAGCTCAATAACCTATTAAAATTTTATTAACATGTTAATGAATTCATACAGCCACAATGGAATGAAGATTATGCCCTATAACCTTAAATACTCAAATAAAATAATATAAATTCACTTAACTAGAGAGGAGTTTGGAGGATGTACCTATCTGACAGATTATTGAGATAATAAGTTATTTAAAATGGTTGATGATCTTTACACTTTTTATATTTT
The DNA here is from genome assembly GCA_019843965.1 of Rhynchomys soricoides. Classification (NCBI taxonomy): domain Eukaryota; kingdom Metazoa; phylum Chordata; class Mammalia; order Rodentia; family Muridae; genus Rhynchomys; species Rhynchomys soricoides. Next base: position 829,546 of record JADRCH010000148.1, on the reverse strand, counting down.
TAAACAACTCCATTACACAGTTTTCATTTAATAAGTACTTCCATTCTTTTAAGTTGTCTGCAAACAGAATTACTAACCCTGACACAAAATCTACATGCTAGGCATTTTGTATTCCCATCTTATTGTTAAAGATAATGGTAGAGCAAGGTATAGGTTGAGTTTTATGGTGCTGAAGAATTGGCTCAGTGAATAAGAGGGCTTGCTCTGAAAGCATGAGGACATAAGTTTTAATCCCCAACACCCAAATAAAAAGCCAGACGTGGCCATCATGCTTGTGACTTTAGCATTAAAGAGCAGAGTCAGGCAGATACCTAGAGATCACCAGATAGGCAATCTAACCAAAACAGTAAACTTTGGGGCCTATGAGTAGTAACCCTGCACCACATACATTTGCATATAACACACACACACACACACACACACACACACACATGCACATGCATACACACAGTGATACCCTCCTTCCAGCTTGATGACTCATCTCCCCTTTTGTATTCTATTTGATCTTCAGAGCACAAGAGCTCTTATCAATCCTCTGAAATAAGTTCCAAAAGTC
>JADRCH010000148.1:796610-828980 GCA_019843965.1 Rhynchomys soricoides | reverse complement strand
TATCCTGGTATGAGCTTATTTCTGATGTTTGCTTCTCACAACCCCCCAAGCCCACCCCCTCTTTTTATATCCACATACTACTTATGAGTGTATATAGGCCATTTTGTGTCTAGGACGTTTCTGTCTTCTCTGCCCCTTTGACACATTTCCTCTTTATCTCTTACTCGTCCATTACACTAAGCAATGACTTTTCCTCTGATTTTTCATATCCACACTATTGGAATGTGTGCCTGTTCTGATGTTTCAACAATCTTCTGTGCCTCCTGCCTATCAGTGACTACATCTTACCTGGGTTTCAATACACACATCTAAATATGCATTAGATATAGTTATTGAAATATCCCATAGTATATTACAAAGAACAGTAATGGTTTTTTATTTTCAGATTATTGTTTTCAATGAAAACCACTGTCTTAATAATCACTAACACTGTGGCATCACATTTAGGAGAATGTGACTGAGTTCAGATGTTCGAATCCTGACTTCACTCTGCACTGCTATGTGACCACTCAATGTTCTAAGTTACTAGTCCGTATTAGGAGGACATGAGTATCTCACATAGCCTTGTATGGAATTAATGGATCTATATGTGAAAAGATCCTGTCTCATTATAAGACAAGCACTGATCTAGTTAGAGCATCCAGATATTTCCATTTTAATACTTCACATCAAATTGATGTCTAGGTCCTATCAATGTGTCTTGAAACATCCTGAAAGATTGTTCAGCATCTTTTCCATGTTGCCTCCATTATGTCTCCAGCTAGAATCAGCACTCATCTAAAGGGCTTCCCCCTTGTTTCCACTGCAGTCTCGATGCACCTTCACTCCAAGCTCCATACTACAGCTCATGTGATGCCTTCTAAGCACTGACCGTGTTGCTGTCCTGACTCATCCTCCCATCTCCCACATCTTTCTTTCTGTTAGAGCACTTCTTCTTTTACTTCCTGATAAAAACAGCATCCCTCTGCCTCTCACTGTGGACCTTCATCAGACTTCTCCTCTTACCCTATTTTCCCCTTCTTCATAAACAGATTTAGCTTTCCCATGCCATGGCAACGACAGGTCCATTCATCAGCATACCTACATTTGTAGTCAGTGCACTACTACTCAAGAAATGCATCTAAACACTTCCCTAATGCTGTCAGCCTAGAAGAGAAGGCCTTGCTTCACTCTTGTGAAGCCCTTAGTATTTTTATTGTTGTTCTTGTTATATTTATCTGTCATAGCCCCCTAGACAATACACCGTTTGAACAAGAAGACCGTTTGGATCATTTACTCGATTTTTGGTATCCAACTATGTGCCTAGCAGATATTAAATCCTTACATTCTTTCTAAGGGCAGTATAAGTGAAGAATATTTAAATAACTGTTCATTTACTTATTCCTATATTGAATAAGCCTGCTAAAACTCTGTGCTTTGTGTTGTGAATACAAAGAAAAATTCAGCAGAGCCCTCTGCTGAAGGGACACCCAACCACACAGAAGGAAACACAACAGTCAGGAAAAAAATTAGAAGCATACATAGCAGGTGCTGTTATAGAAGTCATGTGCTGAAAGGATATCATAAAAGGAGTTATGTTAATTTATAATAATGATTAAAATAAAAGATAAGGGATGTACACTCTGAGACAAAAATGGGCATGGGAGGAAGAAATACCCAACAGAATATTAACTGAGTCAAATGAATGCAGTTAGTTTGAAATTAAACAGAGAGATCTACTGGGTAGAGCAGCCCCTTTCCTTACTCTTTCCACTTATGTTTGTTTGTTTGCTTGTTTCATTTTTGAGACAGAGATTTTCTGTGTAGCCCTAGCTGTGCTGAAACTCACTCTATAGATCCAGTTGCCTTTGGACTCATTAAGATTCTTAATTAAGAATTAAGGCCTCTGCCTCCCTAGTGCTGGGATTAAAGGAGTGCACCACCACTGTCAGGTCTACTCTTTCCACTAGGTAAACTGCACCGTTAGTAAGATCTTCTCCAACCTCAGAAAGACGTACAAACATACTTTGCAATATTGTCCTAAAGGTTTCCAGCATTAGATATTATAACATGATATTATTGTCTACACATGTGTTGGGCTTCATTCATATATCTCCAGGGCCACATGAGAACTAATTACAAGTCATAGGAGCCTATATATCATATCTAGCCTTGTGATTGATCTCTAGGTCAATGTTTCTCCAAATCCATAGATGAGTATTGTTTATTGCCAAATTTATACTTCTCTGGGAAAAAATTAAAGAAAAACTTTTATTTTTTTCTAGTTCTTCTTTTAGCCTTTATTTACTTATTTATTTATTTATTTTCATACTTTATTTACATTTCAAATGTTTCCCCCTTCCAAATCTCTCCTTTGGAACCTCCCCATTTCCACCCCCTCCCCCTGACACTATGGGGATATTCTCCCACCCACCCACTCTCGTCTTCCCTCCTTGGCATTCTCCTATATTGGGGAATCTAACACCCTCAGGCTCAAGGACCTCTCCTCCCCCTGATGTCTAACAAGACCCTCCTCGGTGCCAGCACCATGGGTCCCTCCATGTGTATGCTTTGGTGGATCAGTCTCTAGTAGTATCGAGGGATCAGGCCAGTTGCCACTGTTGCTGCCTCCCTCAGGATGCAAACTCCCTCAGCTCCTTCAGTCCCTTCTCCAACTCCTCCATCTGAGACCTCACATTCCGCCCTACTGTTACTGTGAAGTGACTCTTGGGTATTTCGAACTTTTGGGCTAATAACCACTTAACAGTGAGTACATACCATGTTCATTCTTTTGTGACTGCGTTACCTCACTCAGGATGATATTTTCAAGTTCCATCTATTTGTCTGCGAATTTCATGAAGTCATTGTTTTTAATAGCTGAGTAGTATTCCATTGTGTAAATGTACCACATTTTCTGTATCCATCCCTCTGTGGAGGAACATCTGGGTTGTTTCCAGCTTCTGGCTGTTATAAATATGGCTGCTATGAACATAGTGGAACATGTGTCTTTATTACATATTGGAGCATCTTATGGATATATGCCCAAGAGTAGAATAAGTGGGTCCTCAGGTAGTATTATGTTCATTTTTCTGAGGGTCAGCCAAATTGATTTCCAGAGAGGTTGTATCAGCTTGCATTCCCACCAGCAATGGTGGAGTGTTCCAATTTCTCCACATCCTCGACAACATCTGCTGTCACCTAAGTTTTTGATCTTAGCCATTCTGACTGGTGAGAGGTGAAATCTCAGGGTTGTTTTGATTTGCATTTCCCTGATGACTAAGGATGTTGAACATTTCTTTAGGTGGTTCTTGGCTATTCGAGTTTCCTCAGTTGAGAATTCTCTGTTTAGCTCTCTTCCCCATTTTTTGATAGGGTTATTTGGATCTCTGGAGTCTAGCTTCTTGAGTTCTTTGTATATATTGGATATTAGCCCTCTATCGGATGTAGGATTGGTAAAGATCTTTTCCCAATCTGTAGGTTGCCGTTTTGTCCTGTTTACAGTGTCCTTTGCCTTACAGAAGCTTTGTAATTTCAAGAGGTCCCATCTGTCGATTGTTGATCTTAGAGCACAAGCCATTGGTGTTCTGTTCAGGAACTTTTCCCCTGTGCCCATGTGTTCGAGACTTTCCCCACTTTCTCTTCTATTACATTCACTGTATCTGGTTTTATGTGGAGGTCCTTGATCCACTTGGACTTGAGCTTTGTATAGGGAGATAAGAATAGATCAATTTGCAATCTTCTACATGTAGATCGCCAGTTGAACCAGCACCATTTGTTGAAGATGCTGTCTTTTTTCCACTGGATGGTTTTAGCTCCTTTGGCAAAGATCAAGTGACCATAAGTGTGTGGGTTCATTTCTGGGTCTTCAATTCTATTCCATTGATCTACCTGCCTGTCACTGTACCAATACCACGCAGTTTTTATCACTACTGCTCTGTAGTATAGCTTGAAGTCAGGGAGGCTGATTCCCCCAGAAGTCCTTTTATTGTTGAGAATAGTTTTTGCTATCCTGGTTTTTTTGTTATTCCAAATGAATTTGAGAATTGCTCTTTCTAAGTTTATGAAGAATTGAGTTGGGATTTTGATGAAGATTGCATTGAATCTGTAGATTGCTTTCGGCAGGATGGCCATTTTAAGTACATTAATCCTGCCAATCCATGAGCATGGGAGATCTTTCCATCTTCTGAGGTCTTCTTTGATTTCTTTCTTCAGAGACTTGAAGTTCTTGTCACACAGATCTTTTACTTGTTTGGTTAGAGTCACACCAAGATATTTTATATTGTCTGTGGCCATTGTGAAGGGTGTCATTTCCCTAATTTCTTTCTCAGCCTGTTTATCTTTCGAGTATAGGAAGACTACTGATTTGTTTGAGTTGGCTCACAACCATCTATAATGGGATCTGATGCCCTCTTCTGTTGCACATGAAGACAGCTACAGTGTACTCATATACATAAAACAAATAAATATTTTTTTAAAAAAAATTTGTATCCAGCCACTATGCTGAAGGTGTTTATCAGCTGTAGCAGATCTCTGGTGGAGTTTTTCAGGTCACTTATGTATACCATCATATCATCTGCAAATAGTGATATTTTGATTTCTTCCTTTCCAATTTGTATCCCTTTGACCTCCTTTTGTTGTCTAATTGCTCTAGTTAGAACTTCAAGTACTATATTGAATAGATTGGGAGAGAGAAGGCAGCCTTGCCTAGTCCCTGATTTTAGTGGGATTGCTTCAAGTTTCTTTCCATTTAGTTTGATGTTGGCCACTGGTTTGCTGTATATTGCTTTTACTATGTTTAGGTATGCTCCTTGAATTCCTGATCTTTCCAAGACTTTTATCATGAAGGGATGTTGAATTTTGTCAAATGCTTTTGCAGCATCTAACCACATGGTTTTTTTCTTTGAGTTTGTTTATGTAGTGGATTACATTGATGGATTTCTGTGTATTGAACCATCCCTGCATCTCTAGGATGAAGCCTACTTGATCATGGTGAATGATTGTTTTGATGTGTTCTTGGATTCGGTTTGCAAGAATTTTATTGAGTATTTTTGCATCGATATTCATAAGGACAATTGGTCTGAAGTTTTCTTTTATTGTTGGTTCTTTGTGAGGTTTTGGTATCAGTGTAACTGTGGCCTCATGGAATGAACTGGGTAGTGTTCCTTCTGTTTCTATTTTATGGAATAGATTGAAGAGCATTGGTATTAAGTCTTCTTTGAAGGTCTGATCGAATTCTGCACTGAACCCATCAAGTCCTGGGCTTTTGTTGGTTGGGAGACTTTAAATTATTGCTTCTAATTTTTTAGGCGTTATGGGACTGTTTAGATGGTTTATCTGATCCTGATTTAACTTTGGTATTTGGTATCTGTCTAGAAACTTGTCCATTTCATCCAGATTTTCCAATTTTGTTGCATATAGTGGTTTAGTATTTTTTACAGTTAGATTATAAAATCATGAGTTTCATTATGTTTATCACATGTATATAAATATATACATTTATCTATATATACTTTGCTCATACTCCTCTTCCTCCTTCTCCACCACACTTCCTCTTTCCCTGCCCATTCTGGTGCCCTTCTTCCTCCTAGATAGTCCCCACTTTTTTGCCAGACATTTGAGTTGCCAATATGATATAGAAATTATTTAATCCTGACCCAGGATTTCTACCCCACCTTTGATCAATCAGTTTCCAAATAAAAGATACACACAACCTTTATATTTACAACAAGCCTTAATCAGCACAAGAGCTTTGTAGTTATCAATCCTCTCTGTTATTAGAATCTACTTTGCTATTGATAACCCCAAGTTATTATTTACTATGTCTCATCTGGGCTGCCCTTAACTCCAACTGACCAGCCCTTAGGGCCATGTTAGCTTGACTCCTAATCCATGGCATCTTTTTCCTCCTCTTTCGCCTTCTTCTCTCCCTTGTTGTTCTTCTCCAACTCCAAGCACGGGAATTTTAAACCCTGACTATGTCTCTTCTGCCCAGCTATTAGCTGTTGGCATCTTTATTTGCCAATCAAAAATAACTTGGGGACAGGATCACATAGCCTAACTTGGGTCTATATGCTGGTTCTATGTCTTGCAGGCCCACACTTAGTATTACAATAGACAGCAAGACCAAACCTCAATAGGGATATCATAAATAACTTTTCCTGTGTCTCCATTTGACAAAGCACTCTTCACATATATGTGGAAGTCGTGTTCCTCTTCCTTTCTCCACTTTGTATGGAACAAGATTGCCTTAATCTGCTATCAGTCCCTTCATAAGTGAAGAGAAAAGCAAAATATAATTTTGATTCTTGCCTTTGTGCTTTGGCTGTAGCTGCTATTTTGCTAAATTCTTCTCCTTTATGGCACTCTATGATGCTTATTTTGTAAGTATTGGGTAGAAATCAACAAGTTCTCTGAAAACTTTCAAAAACACTCAAATAAAGAAGCACATTTGATAATTGCATAATCCACAGCAACTTTTGCCTTTCCTTTAGAAGCAGGCAGGAAGACTGTCACACTGTTCTTCCATGCTTTTCTCTCTAAATTGATGCCTCAGTGCCTGATTTATTGCATAGACTTAGGAATGAAACTCTTCTAGGGTTTGGGGGGCTTATGTTTGATACTGCTGGATAGTAAAGTGGTTTAATAACTTCATATTATTAAGTATCATAAAGTTAACCAGATAGAGAGTGGAATTGAGAATTGTAGAGACAACATGGACTAGCAATAATGCACAGAGTGGATAATTTTGTTGTAAAACCAGCATGCTTATATGTCACCCAGTAGTATTGTTCATGCTGAGGAGCTGGTCCAAAATACAAAGGCAAAAATCCCCCACACAAGAAAGAAGTGAAATAAAAGCTTTAGTTCACAAAACACTTGATCTAACACAAGGTGCACAGGAGGAGAAAATTATAGCTTTAGCCTTCAAATTTTGCTAATCTGAAGTTATAATACAGTGGAAAAAGTAACTCATAGGAAAACAATACAGAATAAAGAAAAGAATTTTCATATACTAATTCTGTAACTTTGTTCTGCATTGTGACTAGCTGACTTCCCCATTCAAACAGGTCCCTGTACTTCATGTTTGTTCTGCTGCTCATTGTCAATACCCTCTGGCTTTCCTGTCCCTCCACAACGGGCTACTTTCCCTGTGCTTCTCTAACAGTCCCAGTTCTAATATTGTTCCAAAATGTAGCTCAAGGCTTTAGGTGCTTCTGTGAATCTATCCCAAATATTCCTACTTTTGTGACTCTCTGTATTCTCTGAAGGTGTCCTATGTTTTGTCCACTGAAAGCCAGTTTATTATTGTTTAATGAAAATCTCTTTTGTTTTATTTTCAAATCATGCATTTCTATAGTCTTGTCTGATGTACTATTATAATCCTCTTGAGTAGAGTTGCTCAGTATCAATTTGTTAGTGTTCCCTCTAGCCCCCAAGTAGTGCCAAAGACATAGTAGGTACTTGAATGCCCAGTGGTGTGCTTTCTTTAAAGACTGCTGCAATACTAGTGGCTATTAGGAAGACTGATGATAACTAAAATGTTTTTGTCAAAGCAGGTTATGAAAAACACCATTCATCTTTAAATAACTACTCTCTGTGCCTCTATAATCTTTTGCAGTACAAATTTTTAAATCCCTGGAAAATGAGTTCCCACTGGTGCTTTTAGGGCCTGCTCATTTGATATCCATTGTCTTGTAGGATCTTGAATCCTTAGAAAGCAGAAAATGTCAAATTAATGCAAACATTGCCTGTTAGCCAAGGATTTTCTTGGTTCTAATGATGTTGCCTTGAGGTCATTGTGTGTCACTCTGATAACTCCAAAACTCTGCCTTAGAGCTAGAGCCCACTTCTGGTGGCATGCCATATAGTATGTGTGTAGTTTTTTCATGCACATTAACTTCTCAGGTTTCTCTTTATGCTGTTTAGTGACTGAAGTTCTATTTGTTTGGCATTTTTCTGCTCAACTTTTCAACATAGTGTGCAATCCACCTTGTTGATTTGCTCTGTTGAGTTTACTATTGAACTGTTCATTTAATTTAATGACTAACAAAGGAATCAGATACAATTCTTTGTCCCATTTTTAGAGCCTAGCAAAATTAGTCACACCTCCCACATCTACAGGTATCAAACCTAATTAGACTCACCAGTGGATCACTTTTTAGGGAAAAAAAAAAAACATTTATAGGGACACTGATGATTCTTGTCTGGAAAGAAGAAAGCCTTTTCAGGCTTTCTTAGTATTGACCTGCATCAAATGCTTCACAGGAAGCTGGACTAGATGAAGCTGTGATATAGCTAAGCTCTCATGTTGTATTATTCCTAGGCATTAAAACCCCTTTCCCTGACCCAGAAATCCTTGATGAAGCATAACAATGAATGACAGAGTAGAATTCTGGATAGTCTAGCATGATTCTCAGTTTTTCCAGATATTTTCTATTTCTGTTTCTTTTCATTGTAAATTCAAAATTATTCTCAAAAAACTTGCAAGGCTAAATTTTTTTCTTTTTTCTTTTTTAACCACAATAAAGTTCCCTGCTTTACCATGTTAAACACTGCCTGATAATAGTCCATTCGTGTTTTCATCCAGAGGATCTCAATGTCATATGCTTACCAATCTGAAAGAAGGCAAAACAGTGGACAGTGGATGACAATATTAATCACAGTACTCCCAGTCTATTCTAGAGTGATACTCAGTTTACTGCCAAGAATTATTGTATTCATTCCCCTGACTATAGTGAAGTACCTTTCAGCGAGATAGAACCTTTAGGTATTCACATTGAAAGGAGCTTCCAGAATCGTATGTTTCCATTTTCCTGTTTACACACAGGACAACAGCCTCAGGAAGGGGAAACTATTTGACCAAGGTTGTGCAGTGTAACTCTGGATAATAACCAGTCTACTATTGCAAATATCATGTTGCTTTCACTTCATCATCATTCCAATGGTCTGAACTTAAATCTACTGATGACTGTGTGATGTCTTACTTTTCTTTTAGTTCATTCAAGCGACTATTCAATTAGGGAAAGAAACAAAATCAACCAAGGCTAAGTGACTGCATATTGGGTCCTGCCTCTGTCCAATAGTTCACACAAAACAGTCATGAACAATAATCATTAATTCAATAAACACTTATTTTACTATGCTTAGAATAGTAGCCCAAACTATTACGGACTGTTTTTAAAACCATGATCTTTAAGACAAATTCTAATGATTTGAAGGTGCCTGGCAGCAGGAAACAACTGAAATCATAGACTATAACCACACATGAGCAGAGGTCCACAAATGAATAGGAAGAAGATCATGGCTTCCTTAGGAACATCTTGCCACTTCTGAACATAATCTTGCTTTATTAGTAATGCCAAGAAGATATTATAATCATTGCAGTAATCACAGTCATTCAATACTCTACTACACATATTAATTTATTAATTTATTCATTTTAATCTTCACAAGCATGCTAAAAATTAAGTTATCTCTCCTAGGCAATATACTTTTGTAATCCTGAAATATTGAGGCTTAAAGATGGTATCTAGGTATTTCAAGATAATTCTCATTCTATTCTAATATAGCTCCATTGTCATTCATTCAATATGAACCAAAGAAAGGTCCCACATCCTTTCAATTTTATGTTCTCAGTTTTATTCAGATTTCCTACATGTGAATATTACTGCACTTTGCCTACATTCCTTACTCTATAACATGCAACATGCTGAGTGCACTGTTTGTTACCCATTAAGAATTGCCCATGATTCATGTTGTTAAATTGGGTTTAATTCATAATATGTTCCAGTATCTATGGCATGGTAGGTCTCTGGTGAATGACTTTACTATTGTCTTTTCAGCCTTCTTTCCTAACTACATCCCCACATTCAACATTGTCCCATAGTCTTTATATCTAAAACATCAATATAAGATCTTCAATTTCACTCTTCCTTGCAGCCTTTTCCAGTTCATTTATAGAAAGCCTTGAAGAAAACTGGCTCTTCCTTCTTGATAATTTCATATTTTTCTTGAACCTTTTATATTATATTTTTAGTTTTCTGAATAATTAACAAAAGCATATCATGTGCATAGTTTGAGATAAGAAAGAACAGCATATAGAGGAAGATGATAAATGGATGACAGGTAATAGATGATATGTAGATAGATAGATAGATAGATAGATAGATAGATAGATAGATAGATAGAATCAATTCATTTGCCTGTCACTACTAAACCCTAAGGCTCTTGTAGAGAGGACAAGTCTTTATGATGTGGATAGTGATCAGATTTTGGAGCCCACTGACATGGACTGTTTCAAGGTTATTTGTAGTAATCTGTTTGATTGGTTGTTGATTTTATATTTGATTTTATATATTTGTCATCTAGCATCTTTTTTCATTAATCCAAGGACCTTGGGATTGTAAGGCCCAATAAAGTTTGTATGTAAAATGGAGAAAATGTTTACTTCAAGTAGCTACATAGGACGTGTCTTGCATTGCTATGAAGTGAGAACTTGACCCACAAAGTCAGTGCTCTTTCCATTTGTGTTTTACTCGTCCTAGCTTGTTCTCTAAAAGTAGAAGCCAATATTTTTAATGTGCAATTGAATGATCATTTTCCTAACAACTTTTCATTTGGTCTTTCAAAATTTCATGCATATATAAGATACATTCCCATTATTATAAATCTCCATCCTTGCTTACTACTCCTATTACCCATCTTCTTCCCAAAGGTATGGTTTTATTGTAGTTATTGTGTTATGTTTTATTGCATTGTATTGTGTTTGGAGACTCACTGTGTTTAATCAGAGTCATCTGACCATGAGCTTGAAACTATCCAAAGGAGCTTTGTGGGCGCCTGAGTGAGTGCACAGCTGAAATCAATGAACCACCCTCTTCCAAGATCCACTGGTAATCAATCATACAGTTGTGATGGGTAGAGCCCTTTAAGTCTCTCCCTGGTGATCAATTCTTTTTATAGAACTGGCTATTTCTGTAATATTGTAAGAAGTTCTGTTAAGCTTTCACCCTGTTCCTTGACTCCAGAATTATGCACATGGCTTATCTTTATTAAATATTTTTATATATCATTGCAACCTTTTCATTAGCAATATGTAAACTCGAATTTGCTTCTAGCAACATTCCCATTGGCTATATTTAAACTTGAATTTGCTTCTAACAGCACACAGCCATTCACAAAACTATTTCCAATTGACCTTTTGGGGGTTGCAAAATAATATGATTTATTTGAATTGCTTCCTTAAAGAAGAAATTTACATGTCGGAGTTTTTGATACACCCCATTTATCACACAGTTTTGTCTACCATTGTTTGTTGATATTGTTTAAGTGACTTGTGGCAAAGATTAACTAGACCATTAAAGTTTAAAGGCAACAGTTGTTCAAAAGGTGATAATGAAAACATAGTAGGGCATTTAGGGTATTGAATAAGTAGAAAACCTTGACAACCAATTAGGATAAAATATTTCAGAAAATGTAGCTCTCAGTAAGTAGTTCACAAAGTATATATGTGACCAAGGAAAACACTGTCTGCCTTCTATATTCTTTAACATCTAATCTAGGCTGAGTTTTCTACAGTTCTTCTGGTATCTTACAGACTCTGAAAATGCCCCCTAAAAATTCACATGGGGACCAAGCTCTCATGTCTTATTTATTTTAATAATATAAATCCAGTATATGTTTTTTAACTAAAGCAAAATAGCTGCATGTCTGGATGCAGAAAATTAAAACAACACCATGTAAATAAAATTTTAAATTGTTTAAAGTCTCTCAAATATACTCCATTAATCCATATGGTCATTAACTCAAAACATTCACAGCATCTGTCTTGCCAAAAGCTTTGGAGGACAAAATCACCTCATACATTGCCTGTAAGTCTGTGAGGATGGAAGACACACAGAAGATAAACTATGACAGGGTTCCTCAGCTAATCCTACAGTGAACATAAAATGTGATAGGTGTTACAGAGAAAACATGCAGAGAATAAGAATGAGGAATCAGGAGAAGCTTTGTAAAGGAGTGTAAAGTAGACAAAAGATTAGTAAAACAGAGGACAAAAGTCAATGTCTTTTGACAAAGGACTCTGGTTCTTCTAAAAGAACAAACAAACAAACAAACCAGGTCTTTGTCTTAATTTATCATTAATAGATAATGCAGGTTGGATCAATGTGAGGATTTTATAGCATGCAACACCTTTTCCACACATTAAACATTAGCCGTTATTGTCATGTGGGAAAGTGTTCTTGCTAGCATTGATCCTAAATGCATGAGATGCCACTAAAAGCACATTAAACAGGTTTAAACAGGGGGTACATATCTCTGGGATTCACTTTACTTGCAAATTAAGCAGTTCTCTTTCCATACTGTCATGAACAGTGATAAAGGATTGGAGATCAAATCTTGATATCCTAGATCAAAAGACTTTACTGCTCATACAAACATCATAGCCAGAATATCAAAATTGTCTACAATTTCCTGAGCTCTCATTTCATGCAGCACCACAGAGAAGAGTAGAGATACTTGCAAATGATCTCAGCTCCAGTGCAGCAAAGAATACCCAGTGCAGGGAACCTGAATCTTTTGTAATGAGCAATAAGTGAGCCTACTCTACACTCTAGAGATACTGTCTCTATCTTTCAAGGTCATCCACTACACTAACTAATATCCTTAAAATTATTGTCCAGAACAAAGACAGCCAGTGTATCCTCTAGCAAAGGGACGAGAAATATAAGAGACCATTGCACAATCATTATTCATAAGTTAAATCTATAGACCAGATTTGATGTTTGCAAGATTATTCTATGTTATTAGACTCATTAGAAATCGCACAATTCCATACCTTTTGCTTCCATTGTTGCATTGTTGAGAATTTTTTCTAGGCTGCATTGTTGTATATTATAATACTAATTTTTAAATGATTGAACAATGAGTCAACAATATGATCACAATAATTTATTTAGCAGTTCTCCTATTATAAGCAGTTTAGGCAAGCAGTGGTAGTATACTCCTTTAATCCCAGCACTTAGGAGACAGAGGTAGGAATATCTCTGACTTCAAGACCAGCTTGGTCCACAGTGAGTTCCAGGAAAGGCAGGGCTACACAGAAAAACCCTGTCTCAAAAATTAAAAAAAAAAATAAAAACCAAAAAACAAAGACAGGGACAAAAATGGAGGTGACTGAGAGAAAGGAGGTCCAGTGACTGCCCCCCTCCACCTTTGGATCCATCCCAAGGTGAGGCTCCAAGGCCTGAGACTATTACTGATGCTATGGTGTATTTACAGACAGGAGCCTAGCATGGCTGCCCTCTGAGAGGTCCAACATTCAGCTGACTGAGTCAGATGCAGAGTCAGGGACCCCTGTGGTTGAATTTGGGAAAGGCTGGAAGCTGAGGAGGAGGGTGACTCCAAAAGAAGGCCAGAAGTCTCAACTAACCAAGACCCCTGAGATCTCTCAGACACTGAGCCATCAACCAGGCACCACACACAAACTGGTCTGAGACCCTGACACATCTACAGCGGAGGACTGCCTGGTCTAGCCTCAGTGGGAGAAGATGCACCAATCCTCCAAATACTTGAGGCCCCAAGGAGTGAGGAGGCCTGGCAGGAGGGTTTGGGGGGACATCCTTTTGAAGACAGGGGGAAGAGGAATGGGATGAGGAACTGTGGGAGGGGAGGCAGACCAGGAGGGGAGCAACAACTGGATGGTAAAAAAGTAATAATTATTAAAAGTAATAATAATAAAAAAAAAAAAGACGAGGGGGGGAGATTTGGTTTGTTTCAAAGTTTGGAATGGTCAATGATCAAGGAACATTAGCTTTAAGATGAGAATTAGTTGGCCTTTCCTAAAGCTGTAGCCTGACTGTGATATCCATTCTCCAACAGGGCCGCCTTGTCTGGCCTTAGTGGGAGACAATGTGCCTAATCTAGCAGGAACTTGATGTGCCAGAGTTGGGGGATACCCAGAGAACCCCGGAGGGGGCGCTGGGGAAAGGTCTCAGTAAGGAGGGACCAGGAGGGGGGTCAGCGCTCAGGATGTAAATGAATAAATAAATAATTTTTTAAGAGGAAGAAAAATGAAATGTAAAATAACTATACTATATTAAAACAATGGATTCTGAGATCTAGATGAGGAACATAGATGATGTCGTTGCTTATTTGCCTAGATTCTTTAGAGGGGTTTCTAAGAATACAACGAGCTCAGTCTGATATATAATGTGCTCAGCCAGGTTGCAAAGGTAAAATGCTCAGAGTGTACATAAGATGGATATGACTTTTACCAGAAACCTGCCTGCTTGTTTTGCTTGTTCTTTTTCATTTGTTTTTGGTTTTGTTTGGTCTTTTGAGACTGAGCATCAATGAACAGTATCCATACAACAGCTGGGAATTGTCCTCAATGAAATTCCCATCCAGATAGGAAGCAGCGGCAGAACCAGAAAGTAGTACATCAGAGAAATTGTTCATGCATCACTGCCTCCAAAGAGTTTCCATATAAAATGAATCCAGTGAGGGTTTTTTTTCCTACCTATTTCAAAATCAATTTTTTAATTAGTGTTCATATTTTAATGATTAGAAAGTAATTTTATATTTTTAATTGGAAAGTTTACTACATAGCATTACTGTGAGTGCTAGAAGTTCAAATGCAAAGTTCTTGTTTACTGCTAAGGACAAATGAATTGCCCATGGTCATAAAATTAAATCAATTCCTGGTGTTGAGCATCCTTTATACTCAAGGAGCTGTGGCTTAGACTCTAAGGAATAGGAAGCTGGTGGCATTTCCTATGAAGAGATAGCTTCCATTTTAAAAGTGGTGTAATACGGATGTGATTTGGCATGTGGAAAGTACTGTAATAGAATTTAAGATGTATGTGTGGTATCCTGATTGTCAGGGGAGCATAGCATCAGGAAAAGATCTCATGGACAAGGAGGATAACGGGACATTGCAGAATGTCTGTTTCACTCCTTATTTGGTGGTTTAAGGATCTCTTCAATGTCCTCTCCCATCTCTCAGACTCATCTCTTCTAGCCTGCAGGACAGAAAATTTCAATCCCCCTATACATTCCAGCCTGCTTCATGCTCACCCTATATTGTTCCCTCCTTTCCCCAATCCCCTCTTTCCAAAAACCATGTGAGACCTGTTACTACCACCTTATGAGTATGGACATTGAGGCTTGGTTTAACATTGCAAGGTCACTAAGCTGTGTGGTGGAAGAGTCCTGGTGGGTACATCCAGGTGTTCTGTTCTACATTAGCAGTAACAAGATCATCATGATATAGACACCAACGTGAACATAGTCTAAAGGAAGAACCAGTAACTTTTGGAAACTGACAGACAAAGAGGAAGTTCAACATGACTGAGCTTTCAAACCTTGGAGATGTAAATGATACAGAGTATCTGAGACAGGTATCAGGTGTGCTATGTAGCACCAAAATGGTTCCTTCTAAGGAAGTGAGGCGGTGAATGTGACTCCAACTAATTTACCCATAAAAATCTCAGTTGTGATAGATTTGCCCTTGGTGCCCCATCCCATGGCCCAGAGTTGACAGTGAGAGTCAGTCATCTATTCAAAAATGATTATCTTTGGCACTACTTGATCAAATGATTCAGCTTGAAAATACCCTTATCTATCATGTATAAAATATATCCTACTTAGTTATAAATTCAACCACCTGTCAACTGGTTATTGTTGCTGTTTAATCCTCACCTCTCAAAACAGAGAAGTTTTCGTGTATATACATGGTTTGGTAAGATTGTGAAAAAAATAAATGTAGATAATAGTAACCATATAATGCTGTAGTTGTATTTTTCTGGATATAGGAGGATATAAAAAAATAAGTAAATATTCCTTGAGGAAATAGCAAAGCTGAGAGAACCTTTTATTGGTCTAAAAATATCTGGAAGGTGTTAATATCTGACAAAGACAAGATTTATGTAGCTATGATAGAAGTAGGTAGGTTGTGTAAAAATAATTGGAGATAAACTTAAGTCACATAAAACTTTAAATAGATTATTAAAGGAAATACTTACATATGACATGAACTTTTAATCAGCATTTAATAGAAAGTGTTCATAAGAAAAACTGAGAAAAGAAAGCAATACTGTCAAATGCCATGTGTTTTAGCAATGTTAATAGAAGCTCCTGAAAGATGTTTAAAAAAAAAAAAAAAAAACCCACCTGTCTCATCAGTAGACTTGTGATAAATGGCAAAATCATCCTTATGATTTTCTGTCTTATGGTCTGTGTAAAACAAAATCATAATTTGCTATTTTAAGCACAAAATTTTTCAAAAGCTCTTTTAGCATGAGGAAATCAATCACTTATAAACTTCTTAGAGCTACAAAAATTTTAAATTTAAAGAAGACATTTTTATATTTAAACATTCAGTATCTATACATATGTTTATATGTGTGTGAATATATAAAAATGTATAAAGAGATCATTTACTGTTGACATTCAAACTAAAATTCTCATGTTTTAGTACAGACCTTTTTTTTTAAAGGAATTATTTATTCATTTTATATCTATGAGTACATGTAGCTGTCTTCAAACACACCAGAAGAGGGCATCAGAACACATTTCAGATGGCTGTGAGTCACTATGTGGTTGCTGGGAATTGAACTCAGTACCTCTGGAAGAGTAGCCAGTGCTCTTAACCCCTGAGCCATCTCTCCAGACCCCAGACCTTTATTATTTTATGCAATGACTAGACAGTTTTTTTTTAAAACTAAACTTTATTCAGTTTTAAACCTGTCTTCACTCCCCCAGAATTGGGATTACAGGTGGGTGAATATCAGCCTGGGTTATGAAGTGCTAGGGATCCAATCCAGGGCTTCCTGCCTCCTAATCAAGCACTCTACCAACTGAGCCACATCTTCAGCCCCCTAACAGTGCTTTGATTTCTTTTGTTTATCTGCACTATCTGTGAGTAGTCACTCACTATTCAACAATCGGCAGCCTTCAGGGTTCTTTGTATAGGGAGAATTCAGAAGAAATAGAAGCAGCCTTTGAACTTCAACAAACTAGAAGAGAATAACTGTTGGTGATTTTTAATTGATTATTAATTCTTTGAGCGTTTCCTACAGCACATTTTAATCATGTTCACACTCTCCCCTAACTTTTCCCACACCACCTCTCCCACCTGCCCGCCTCACTTTGTGTCCCTCCCTCCCATTTCAAGATCAAGCTATACATCCCAAATATTCTAGAATGTGCAGCCTTCCACTGGAAATTAGCTTACCAAGATGTAAGTTCTTAAAGAAAACTGTCTCTTCTCCTCTCAGAGGCTGACATTGGCCAGTGGCTCCACAGCAAGGGATGGGATTGCACACCTAGCTCCTCTCTCCATGCTGGGTCATGGCCTGGCTTGGGTCTGCACAGGTTTTCTGCATGCTGCTGCAACTGCTGAAAGTGCATGTGTGCAACCACCCTGGCATGTCTGAAAGACACAGTTTCCTCTGGTTCTTACACTCTTCCTGCTCTATGAATCGCGAGAAAAGATTATGTGCCTATGTTTGTATAGAATATGCATTCCCTTCAGAGCTGAACATTCAGCAGTCTCTCATTCTCTGTACTTCAGCCATTTGTGTGCCTCTGTGTTAACCGTTATCTATTACAAATAGCTTTTTAGATGATGGGTATAATGATAATTCACTAGGGACTGGTTTAATACTATGTCTATTTAGCATATTAATACGAAGAGGTTTTCCCCTAGGTTCTTTTACCAATCTAGCCATAAAATCTTGACCTTGATAACAGAGTCAGGTGTGTATTTTAGCTAGTAGAGAAGGACTTCAAGCAGAAAGTGGTTGATTACTCTCACTATTGCACTAGTGGGTATGTTTTGCCAGGCCAGTCATTATTGTAGGCAACAAGCTTCATAGCTGGGTTTTACTGAGGATTGTGTTTCTCTTCTATTAATGTGCGTAACACATTCCAACACCATAAAAGCTGGCCAGTAGAGATGAAGCTTCACATCATTACCTGGTTGACTACTCGTGTTTTGTGATTCAAGTATGTGGTGTCTTACCATCAAGTTTTGGACGCAACCAAAATCAACACCAATAGGCCCAACGTTTATGGTCTGTCTATAGGAACTCACCAAGCAACACCTTTCAAAGAAGTCACCCATTCATGGCACTAGATTTTTTAATTAGTTAGCCTGTGGTGTCTAGTAAGGACATTGTTCCCCTGAAATAGAGAGTAATTCCATCATGTTTTCTCTCTCTCTCTCTCTCTCTCTCTCTCTCTCTCTCTCTCTCTCTCTTTCTCTTTGTGTGTGTGTGTGTGTGCGCTAGAAACCTTCTACAGCAGTACCTTTCTATATGTCTCTTTTGAAAAGTTCTTGATGCTATTTATTCTTCCACACACACCTTCTCTACCCTGCCTTCCACTTCCCCTATCCCACTTTAACCTTACTGGACCCTTATTTCCTCTTAACCCTTTACACCAGGTCTGTCCCTCTCCTTTCTAATCCCCTCCCCACAGCCTCTTTGTAATTTCCTGTGGCCTAGAATGACCAATTTGACACAGTAGATTTGAACAGGAAGTCGATATTTTCATGGTTATTTGGTTTTTACTCTACCATTTGTAGCTCTAATACAAGGCAATGAAAACAGGATTTTTGTTTGTTACTTATTTATTTTCATCAGTTTTATTCGTATATTCTAGGGAGTGTATGACACACTTTAGGTATATAGTAAATATTTGTGGATGAAAGACTGATTATGTGAATAATTCCACCTCTATTTTATCCAGACCTGCTCCTTTCACCCTCTATGGTAATTAATATAACTACAATATTCAAGTTAACAGTAAAAGTTTGTTTGAGAGATAGAGACTCAAAAAAATGTCCGAAGTGATTTCAAATTTGAATATTCATGTTGTGATTGAAGACCTACTTTAGAATTTGATGGGTTAACCTTATAAATTAGTTTAGATTCTGTAGAGAGTAAAGGGTACTTTTGAGATAGTTCATGTCCTTTCCTTTAAATCGACTCTTTTCACATCAGTTTCAGTATTTGCTTCTTTCTTAATAATTTACTTGGCTACGAAGCTTCACCTCTAACTACTATAAGTCATCAGGAGCCCCATTGCAAGGGATCGAATAAAGCTTGGTGCAGCTGAATCACGCCCATGCTAGTTAGTGCCCTATCACAGAGAACTCTGTGCAGATGGGCAGCAGCGACCCCTAGTGGCCGATGAACAAGCATGAGTCATTATCAAGTGCCCAATCTCATAAATAAGGTGACACTTTCTGCTGTGAAAAATCTGATGGAAATGTTTGAAGTATCCTAGAATGTAAACATTGGGAACACAGAAATTGTTCTGTGACCTGTCCCTAGAAAAGGTGATTATTTCTCTGTACTTTTCAAGCTTTTAATTTTTTTTCTAAAATGCTTTTGTTGAAGTTTAACAAAGCATATTTGGAATTAAAACATCCATTTCAAGTAATTCAGTGAGTTTCAGTAGCTTTATCGAGTGGTATATCCGTTCCAGAAACAAAAAAATACATTTCCATATCTCCAGTCAGAATCCACAGGTCCATTTATTTTTCCTTTCTCATCCAGCTCCAGGCAGGAATCTGGTTTCTTTTATGAGTCTTTTGTGGTTGTTGTTGTTGTTGTTCTGTCTATTTCCTTGTTGTTTGTGTATGACAGGTTCTTACTGTGTAGCCCAAACTGTCCTCAAATTTGTGATTCTCCTGCCTCATCTTCCCAAACCTAGGGATCACACACACACACACACACACACACACACACACACACACAAACACAGCCTTTATATTTTCTAAACATTCATAATTTATGTTTAAGCCTACAAGTGGCTTATTTATTTCATTATAATCAATGTGATAAAATGCCTAAGAATTTTTCCCTTAAGGGAGGAAGGCCTTATTTTTACCTCACAGTTTGATGATGTAATCCACCATAGAGGTGAAGGCATGGTGAGAAAAGTGGCTCCCGGATGTGGAAGCCAATTGTGAGAGGTAGAGGATCACATTGCATCTATAGCCTGGACATAGAAATAAATTCTGATATTTCCCTTACTCTTCTCTCTTTTCTTTTTATTCAGGCCAATGCACCTGCCCTTGTAATGATATCACCCACATTCATATGACATTTATATCCCTCAACTAAATCTCTCTGGGAGCATGGTGTGTGCAGTGATAGATCTCCTAGGTGATTCT
Source organism: Rhynchomys soricoides (assembly GCA_019843965.1). Classification (NCBI taxonomy): domain Eukaryota; kingdom Metazoa; phylum Chordata; class Mammalia; order Rodentia; family Muridae; genus Rhynchomys; species Rhynchomys soricoides. The sequence continues at coordinate 808,816 of JADRCH010000148.1, read as the reverse complement.
AAATCTAGTCAGGTTGACACTGAAGATCAGCCATCAAAACTAGCTCAAGAATGTGTTAAGAATATTTGTTTAAGAGGTCAAACTATTTCTTTTCCTTTCTGTTTAACCTGAGAAAATAAGGATGATTCATCTTCCACAAACTGAGTTCAAATGACATTTGACTATAATCACAGTGAGCATCTCCATGTGGGCAGATTAGGGTTGTGTAATTTCATGCCCAGCTGCATTGATGACTCTCAGCCTTGTTTAAGGGGCCCCAACTGTGGATAGCAGTAAAGCCTGTAATGCCTTGTTATGGCCCATTGCTTACTTCACTTATGTCTGTAATTTTTATGGCTTCCATTTCATTTAGATGTCTCCAATAAGACGCAAGATTATTGGAGCAGAACAGAATCAATTTATTGTCATTTTTATGCATTGAAACCTGGGCATATTTTATTGAAAGATTAAAGTTCACCACTGTATTCTCCAGTGGCAGTGAGTGGGTTTCTCTCTCATTTGTGTTACTCTTGTGTCATGAAATTGAGATCTGACAGAAAATGTATATTAATTGCACACTTTGATCACTATGTTCTACATATCAAAGATTTCTGGTATATTTACTATTGGTTTTAGTATATGCAATCCCCAACGGTGTTGCTTGACAAAAATGAACATATTTGCCTTTGAAGTCCAGTGAAAATAGTCACAAACATTATGGTGTTGAGTTCAGCGGACAGGAATTGTGCTAGTATACAGTGAGATGATAAAATGTGTAAGGTATCAATCATGATGTAATCAAGATGCTCAAAATCTAGTTAGAGGAAAAGCTGGTTTTAAGATAGTGATTTAGTATTACATGGAAATGTCTTGCTCCAGATGTTTCTAGGTGCTGAGGAATCAGCTTAGAAGCGAGGGAAGCACTCACAGATCTCTTTATGTATGAGATATTTCTTGAAAGGTGAATAGCAACACACAGGCAATACAAACTCGGCCTCCAAACCCATATCTTCTGCTGGTGAAGTGTAACCCAGTTATCAAATCTCATACAGAAAGGGCCCAGAAACAAGTCAGTACCCAGTATCCAGCACCCAGTACACAGTACCTAGCACCCAGCACCCAGTACCATGTCAAACATGGCTGATATGCTTTCAAAGTACGTAGAAATGACTCTTTTTCACAAGTTACACTTAGCTAAAGAGTATTTCTGCCAGGGCATTAAGCTAGAATTTAGCCAGGTGGTGGTGCAATCCATTAATCCCAGAACTCAGGAGGCAGAGGCTGAAAGATTTCTGTGAGTTAGAGGCCAGTCTGGTCTACAGAGCTAGTAGTTCCAGAACAGCCAGTCACACAAAGAAACTCTGTCTCTAAAAACAAAACAAAGATAGAACTTCTTAGACATGTGATGATTCCTAGTAGATATGTGTTCACCAGCGGTTCCCACCCTTCTTAGTGCCATGATCCTTCAATTCAGTTTCTTGTGTTGTGGTGATCCCCCCAACCATAAAATTACTTTGTTGCTACTACATAACTGTAATTTTCTACTCTTATGAATCTCACATTCATATCTGTGTTTTCTTGTGGTCTTAGGCAATCCCTGTGAATCTTTCAACACCCCCACAAAAGGGGTCATGATACACAAATTGATAACCACTGATGTACTCATTATTTAAAGTTGTCCTTGTTCCTAAATGATCTGAGTACAATATTTATAAATTTGAAGCCCTAAAAGAAAAACACAAGCAGTTCAATGAGAACAATTTCTCAAATATTAGGATAAACATAATCTTTTCAAAAATATTTATTCCCCATACATGCAAACACCAACACCTTTTTCCCTAATCATCTGCAAACTTCTGAGCTAGAAAAAAGTCTCTTCTTTTCCTTTTCTGTTTTTCTTCCTTGTCACTTGGTCAGTTTTTGTTTGTTGCTTTCATAGCACGTTGTCAAGTTTCAGTAGAATGAGAAATGTTCAATGAAAAACTGTGGAATGCACAAGAAAACAGTAAATCATTTAGTGTGTGCAGTGATGGTGTATTTCAGACAGCATGGATTATTGTCTTACGTGTATTCAGAAGATAATAATATCCACTGAATAAAGTATGATTGTGCTGTGATATAATTTGGATATGGGCAGAACAATTTGTAGCACTTATAACCAATGACAAGAGCAGGATAGGGAATGACAAGACTCTGAAGAACACAGTTACCAATTGGGGTTATGGCTAGATGCTTCTTCTGCAACAAAACCAACATGTTATTCTTAGGTATTTTGAAGAACAGTGGTTCTCGGAAACAATGAAGTCTAAGAAAGCAAGATGTGTAAGATATAATAAGTTATATTAAAGTGATTACTTTTGACTTCAATCATGTATAAAATAATTCTGAATGTGTTTTTCGAGCATACACTGATCTCAGAGGTCTTCCCTGATATGTACAAACTTAAACACATACATATGTGCACATGCATTCAGGCACACATGCACAGACAGGCAATGTGTATGCAAAAAATATGTTCTTTCTCTTTACATACTCAAGGAAAGCAATACTCTCAAAGGGTAAATAAGCCAGAGGACACAAACAACCAATAAGAAATTAACTTCCATTGATCGAAGAGATGTAAGATTATATAAAACCTGGGTTCAGAAGGAAAGTTCAAAGCTGAAGGAAGGCTTCTTTTCAGAGAGAGACTTTCTGCCACCACCTGGAAGGAGAGGAGATATCCAGGAGAAAAGCCGGATGCAAAGTCTATGCAGGAAGGACTAGTGAGAATGTCAGAGTGTTGGGAAGTATCTCAGGCATCCATTTCTCAGAAGAAAGTGTGCAGAGTTCTGATCAAAGGCAGACTGTGGCTGTAGGATCTCAGGCAATTCTTGAAGTAACTATGAGTTTCATTCCAACCATAAAGAAGATACTTTGGGGGTGATCAAAGCATGGCTTCCCTTTGTGGTTTAAAACCATCTCCTCAAAAGCCACTGTAGGAAATGACTACACAGATAATAGAAAAGTGGGGTGTCTACTCCAATGATCTATTGAGAGATGGAAGCACTGTCAAGATAGAGCCACCTTTGTAACAGAGGTAAGAGAGCTGGTTGCTATGCAATGACATTGAAAGTGAAAAATTACTGAAGATGCCTAGCGCTTTGCATTTAAAGCTATGTTAGTGGTACTGTTTGTGGAAAGGGTGGCAGAGACTGATGGCCGGGAATTATTAGAGTGGTCAAATGAATGGGCGAATGTCTGTAATGGCTGATCTAGGTTGTCAAGTTCTCCCAAATTAGATTGTAAGTGTTTGAAGATGGAAGCCCTGGTTGTCAGTCTTTATAGCTTCCTTCATTTACATCAGGCACATGGACACTAACAAATGAGTGTTAGCTTTTAGGTAAGCAGGGTGTGGGCTATGGATACCCAGCCTTCTTCCTACTGGGTTTTGTTCTCTTAAACTGACAGACTTGTGAAGTTCTTTATAAGTCTGGTGAAATGCAAAGAGTAAGAGAGCCAGTCTCTATTTTAAACATTTACTTCTGTGACCTCGCACATGCTCTCATTACTTGTGTCTCTGCAGAGTTGTGACTCACATGGAATTTATTGTCTAAGTAGAGAAAAGCAAACACTTAGACTTCCAAGCATTTTGGCTTTTAGTACCATGATGGTGGTAGCCCCAGAGTGATCATTGCAAAGAACACTCACCTATGGCTATCAAATGAAAAATTTCCCCTTTCACTAAACAGCTGGAGCTTTTCCATAAGACTAATACCTATAGACTAATACGTTTCACCAAGCCAAATAGCTCACATTTGTTTGGATGTTCCAGCTGTCTGCATGAAAAATCAATAAAGAAAACAAATTGCAGAAGAAGAGCAGTTCTTCACTAAAATTAAAATCCAGCAAAGTGATGGAAAGCAAAATCCCCATTTATTTTTGCCTCTACTCCTAGGCTGGTTTGTCAGTGGGAGAGGTAATTTTTCCATTTGCTCTATAGAAAGGTTCTGTGATGACTGGAGATGGTTGGGAAGACAGCCTCTGTACCAGTATTCTTAGGAGCTGCTTACTTCCATGGCCCAGTGGCTATCTTTAAGCCTTCTCTAGCTGTTTAAGATCTGAAAGCCCAGAGGGTTCTTTCTAAACTTCAAAGACGGCTTAAAATCATTTGTGACTCAACTACAGAAAAGTATCCAAATTCTACTTACACATTTTTCCCCTGTTCATATTTAACCTCTTGCAGGTCGTTAGTAATTGTTCACCAAACTTGTCCTCCTCAAAATTGCTGTTGGTTGTCTGGCGTCAGCTCCTAGCCACTAGGCTTTCCTTCAGCCTTTAACTCCCTCTTCATTCACTAGTCTTTCCAGTTTGGCTTCCTCTTCTCATCATTTAACATTGGCTATTTCCAAGCACCTGTCTCAGCTCCCAGTTCTTCATTTTTTCACAGTCTGTCTAGAAACATTCGTGGCAGCAAAAGCAGTCTATGTTGACTATAAAATCTAAGCTTTTAGTCCAGAACTGTCTATGGGAATAGATTCGAATTTTGAACAGTCTTATGACTTATCTCTACCTGTGTGTTATCCAGAATCTTACCATATACTGTGTGTGCAACCTTGATTCGACATATTTTCCCCAAATCTGTCATTTCTATTTTCCCTTCTGTTTTAAGTGCCACTGTAGTCCAGTTCATCCTAACTAGAAATAGAGCTATTGTCAAAACCTTACGAATTATTGTTGAATCTTGCAGACTCCTTATGTCTTAGCTTGAGCGGTGCCTGCCTTGTGTAAGTCCACTGACTATTTCAGGGTTAGATTTCTAGTTCTGGACACCACATTTTATTTTATTTTCTATTCTTCCTTTATTTCTTTTTTTCTCTTTTGTTGGTGTTATTTATTTTATTTTTATTTAATTGTTGTTTCATTTCATTTCTATTTTATTTTACATTATATGTTTTTACTTTGTTTGCTCAGGTTGTGTACACTCACGCCAGGTGACTTTTGAGGTCCCATGACTCAGCTTTATTTTATTATTGTCTCAGGCTGCGTATAGTCACACAGGATGATTTTTGGGGGTGCCATAGATATATGTTATTGTATTGGCTCAGGTGCTAGGTGGTTTCTCAAGGTGGCATGTGTCAGCAGCATAAACACAGGGTAGGAACCACTGCAGTGCAGGATCCACGCAGGGTGAGCACCTAGAGGAAAAGTTTACCACAGGCCCCAAATACCTTGGAAAAGGGACACATTTTCAAATCATGTTTCCTCCCTTGAAAACACTCTCCACTTCATGGTTCCCATGCTTTGTACTTTATAAAATTTCCTTTAAATATGTTACTCTAAAATCTTCCCATACAGTGGAGGGATTTGTGAGAGACTACTGTCAGCTACATCAAATAATGATAGTGGGAAAGATGAGAAGGTTCAGCTGTGTATGAGAAGGTAATCAAGTATGTAATAAGGAAGGCTGAGAAATCCTTACTCCAAGACCACTGTCTCCCAAGCCCAGGCTCCTTCAGTCTCTGTGCTGGTCTCTGAGCTCAGACAGGTGACATTCACAGTTGTCTCTATTCACCCCAAATAAAAGTAATTAACCAAAGAAAATGGGGTAAGGCATCCAGCCATTGAGCTTATGAGCACAGTGGAAAGACCCACGTTTCTTACCTATGGACCTTAATTCTTTCCTGCTCCACACAACAGTTTTCCAGATGCTGTTAACAGAAAAAAACTACAATACATAACCTTGACAAATATAATTGTTTGGTGTGTAGAATGAAAGGTGATATCTCAGGTCATAACAATTAGTGACCTAACAACATATATAGATATAATATATATATCTATATATGAGAGAATATAATATTATTCTAATCCATGGTGTACATTATACTGTTTATGTTTTCTATAAAATCCCTAACTAAAATCTGTTTTCTTTGTGAAGTAGTAACATTTGTGAAACTAATACTTGATGTAAGCCATTATAAATGTAATAGTTTTTCATTTTCACTTAAAAAATAGGCTGTGGAACCTTGTAAGATTTCCCATATCCATGTGGTCATGTGTCACTATTGTGCTGGTTTTGTTGTGGTTGTTGATGTTTTGAGAGGGAGTCAGGGTAACTTAGGAAAAGTTAGAGGGAGAAGCGGGAAGAAATGGTGTAAATCTAGTATTCACATATGAAATTCTCAAAAAAATAAGTTTTAGAAAGAATAAAAATGGTCTGGGAAAATAGGCTTTATGCAACTATTAATAAGTGCTTTATTATTCTGAGAGGAAACTTGTATATGAGAAACATCAAGAAAAATGATTTACATGCAGACAGCCACAGACATGGTGGGGTGTGGAGGACATAGTATGTTTTGCTATACTAAAGCTCTATACTTTACTGCTAGTATTTCAGGATTTGAAGTCAGTAGTAACCTATTTGGGTTATTTTATAGGATAAAATGATATTTGTTGTTATTGCTTTAATCAAAGAGAGTATCTTGTTGATGAAATAATCATTTGAAGAACATTCTCAGGGTCTCCTGCTTTATAACAATAACAAGAAGGATTTAAGGATGACCACTGTTGTACTGTTATCACATTGTCATAATGAAGAATATGAAGGAGTCACAGAGGAAAAGGTTGGAGATGCCATGATTCAAGAATTGAATATCCATTTGAATCTCAACCATGTTTTGTCTTTTAAGCTTAGCTTCACTAGATAGCCTCTGTAACACCCAAACATCTAAGCCCTCCTTATTTTTAAATATTTGGCATAACACATTGAATTATAAGCCAGCAATCTGGGCTTAGGTTTTTCTTCATTTTTTGTTTTGTTTTGTTTTTCAAAATTATATCTTACTTTTCTTATGTCAATAAAAAATATCTTTAACCCATTATTGATAGCTTCTAGTTTAGGGTTTAAATTTGGAGCAGAATTAAATGTTTCGCCCTCTCACTCTTTCCTTCATCTCTCTGTCTGTATGTTTCTCCCTCCCTCTCTCCATCACCCCCTCCCTTTGTGTGTATTCTTAGGAATTGAACTCATGTCTTTATACATGCTAGATAAATACTGTACCAAATAATTGTATTTCCATGTACCAAAAAAATAGAAACTGAGTCTTTATAGGTTAATAAACTTAGTCTTGATGGAAATAAGTATTTTTAGGCACCATATTTTACTTCTATATTATTTATGAATGGAAACATGACAGAAACAGGAAAATCCATCTTATTATAGGAATTGTCTGTAAGTGAAGAAATGTCTACTATATCTGTTTAAAAGTTGCTTATTAAGAAAACAAGTGATGGTGGTGGTGATAGTGATGCATGCCTTTAATCTTAGCTCTTGGTAAGCAAAGGCAAGCTGATCTCTACACAAGTTCGAGGTCTACATAGTAAGATCAAAGATAGCCAGAACTATACAGAGAAACCGTGTCCAAATACAAAACAAAGCAAAACAAACAACTTGGGAACTGCTAAATTGGATGCAGATCCTTAGCTGTTATTAGAATTAACAGGTTAAATTATACAAGTTAAGTTTTCTTAGTGTACTCATTGATGATAGAAACACTAGACTTTCATTAACAGCCAACAACACATCTTAACCGTTCTATAAATACCAACTGAATTGATGATCTAATATAATCTTAAAAACTAGAAAAAATCAACACTGATACACTTGACATAGCATACTGGGTTTATAAAAGTCCAGTGCACAGAGACACAAAGGATTTATTTTTAATATTTGATGTAAAAATTGTGCCAAAGTTTAGGCTTACCCTAAACTTAAAAATACAGTTTGACACATTTTAAGTCTGTGTTATCTTGGGCACCACTCTCAGGAAGAGAAGACTCAGTTGGAAGGAAGTGAGCATCTTCTGGCAATTTTGTCTGGAGCTCTGAGCTCATTTCTAGACTCTCAAATAGAAATCAGAGAATGCTTACATTATTTAAAGTACCTAGGAATCTTGAAACCACCAAATAAAGAAAGAACAAAACGTGTTAGGGTACTTATTTGTAGGAGTAGATGCCAGAACTGTCTGAGTCATTTGGTAGCTACTGTGGACAGACAGCATCCCTAAGAGGTATTTTTTTAAATTATAGCTGGTGCACTATAGATCATATTTACCACATCTGTAATGAGGACATCAGGCTGACCTTGTAGATTTTCATCTCTTTTATCCATGCATCTATTTTCTTTTCCTAATGCATTCAGCGTGGTTCTGTTAACAGTGCCATGATCCTCCCAATCAATATGAGAACACTGCAGTTCAGTCTATCTCTGCACCTTAGTCATGAGCATGAAAGTCTTAATTTGAAAGTTCTTGAAGGCAAAACAACCAGTGTGATGCCCTGGAAAAAAAACAAACCTATTTAGACAAATGTGTCTTTTCAGTAGGAATAATGTCCTCCTACACAAGCTACCCAAGTAAAATCTATAGATCAGAGCAACTTAACCAAAAGGCAATTTTTTACACTGCTGGGGATGTAATTAGTACAGCCATTGTGGAAAACAGTATGAACGCAACTAAAATAAATAAGATAAACTATTGCATAGTCCAGCAGTCTCACTGCCCTCTATAAACACAAAGGAAATGAAACCAGCATGTTGAAGAAAAATGTATAATAAGTACTCCTCTACTTATTGACACTATTCATAATAGCCAGCATATGGAATGTATTCAATGTAAAATAATACCAAGCTATGAAAATTTGTGAAATTCTGTAATTGGGCATAACAGGGATAGATCTGTAGGATGTCTTGTTAAGTGAAAGAAGCCAAGCACAGGAAGACAAATGCCACATAGCTTACACTTATGTGGAATCTAAAAAGGTTGATATTATAGAAGTTGAAAATAGAGACTGGTTTCCAGAGGCCAAGTAGGAGGTGAGGAAAGGTTGGTCAGTGGATGCAGTGTTATGTGTACAAAAAAGTAAAAATTTCTAGAATTCTGTGGCAGAGTCAAGTGAAAACATTAATAATTAGGTAGATAGATAGATAGATAGATAGATGATAGATAGATAGATAGACAGATAGATTTTCAGAATAAAGAATGTATTAATGTATTCATCATATAGGAATGATAAAAGTTTAAAGTGACAGTTATGCTAATTACCCTGATTTGATCATTAGTATACATTAATTAAGACATCACATTGTAACATATAAAACCACATAAACATTTGTCTATCAAAATGTAAACGTATTTTAAAAGGTTTATTCTCTTCTGTATAACTCCCTCAAGCCCATTTGCTTTTAATTGTGTTAAATAAGTACATTCACTTTTCTTAACAACCACTACATATTTGAGTACTTATTTTTTCCCCATCAGGGCATCCTATTGTTTTATCAGACTGCAGCTCACTTCCATTGAACACATGTTCCTTTCTGAATGATAACTATCACCACCTTGACCATCCACACTTACCAACCTTTGAGAACCTTCCATCGCTAGTAAAGTCTAAAGCACATGTCAAGGTATTGCCCTTATGATCTGCCCCATCATCTTCCTGCCCTCATCCTCTGCCAAGCCAAGGTCAAGCTTCCCAGAGCATTTGACCTGTTTTGACTCTGACTAGTCTTAAGCCAGGTCTCCTCAGTTCTCAGAATAACTTATTTCCCCTGTCTCCTTCAGTCACTCAGTCTTTTAAGTCCAGCTTAGGTCCTGCAGGATTCATTGAGAAGTCTTAGCCTTATGGACATGGGCAAGCAGCTTATTTTTAGCCATCATCTTTTTATCATCTGATATTTGCTGAAACCGTAATGTTGAGAAACCAAAAAGTCATCTCAAGCACCTACTATATCTTGGTATTTAATAACTACCCAATTAACATTTGTTTAATATAATCCAAACCGATAGATAGTTGTGCAAGAAAATAATTGTCAAGTGTCAGTGGAAGACTACAAGGACGAATACCCAATTTTGTGAAAGAAAAGGGTGATGATTTCATTAAGTTTATCTGAAATACTAGTTGAATTCTTACTAAAGATATTTTGCAACTTAATACATGCACACAAACATAGAGAAAAATAAAGTAGAAAATAAGGAAAATATTAAGACCTCAAATATATGCAGTTAACTGTGACAGTGAAGAGGAAAGTTCATTGGAAATGTAAGTGTAGAAATCAACAATGTTGAATATATATCAGGAGGTATTATAACGATGAATAAAACATGGTAAATTAGTTAAGATTATTGTTACTATTTCATTAATGATGAAAATAATGTTGTATGCTGAGCCTGGTGGCACAGGCCTGGAATTCCAGCAGCTTGGGAGACTAACACAGGAGATGGCTAGCTTAAGGCCTCCTTGAGCTTTCAGAGTGATTTCCAGGATAGTCTGGCAACTTAGTGAGATACTGTTCAAAATGTAAAAACATGAGGGAGGGGATCTGTGGATATAAGTCAGTAGTAGAACAGTTTGAGTGCCTACAGGAAGCCTTAAGTATTCCATGTTCTATGAAATAATGTTCTAGAATATTATAAAATATTAGAATGACCCTGCCTGACATTACAATCGTGTCCTTTGGAGAAGAAAACTCAGATATTTATAACTATCCCATAGTCCTTAAAGTTCCGTGTATAATAGAATAATTTCAATTCAGATAGTGTTAAAATGGAACACTAGCAATAGGAGTGCATTTCTTAGTACCACTCAAGTGACATTTTCCTAAGCAACAGGTTGGGAATCTCACTTGGAAAGTCAGAATTTGTAGGAAATAGAGTCCATGGTGAATGCTCTGGCTCAATCTTGTTCAGAGATGGCATGCTTTAAACAAACAAGGGGGCTGCTACCTCTCTACATTCTTAAATGTATTGACAAGGGCAGGCTGCATAGCCCAGTGACAGAGCACTTACATAGCTTATGGATTCAAAGAAATATCTAAGTAAGATTTGCCCCATGGTCACCATATTTAATACCATGGCCTCTCCACATTAATATAGAGCTGATACCACAAGCTGATGCTGCAAGAAGGCAGGGGCTTCTTCCTCATGACCAGTGTGGTGCTGAGCCCTCCTCACACTCATCCTTCCCCTCCATTGCCAACCAAAGTCTCTGCAGTATTTAGAACTTTCTACTAAGGTAGTGTGGGTAAGAGAGTTCAATCGTCTTTTCAAGTGATAAACACAGACATTTTAGAAAGTCCTGGATGTCAAATTTTGGTGTACATAATAAAAAAAATGACATTATATTTGTATAAAAAGTATTAGTATCTCTTACAATGTTTTCAATGTTTCCTACCATAATATGCCAAGGTCTCATTCTGAACTAGTCATGCAGCTATGACTGTTCCATCCTGTAGACAACACGGCCAAGCATTTTGAAATTAGACAACTTGCCTTCCATTTTTGCCATCAGCCAACTGGAAGATCTAAGACTTAATTTACTTTCTGTCAAAAACAGACAGGATATTTGGTTTTCAAGGTCACTGCTAGTTTTAAAAAAGATAAAGTGTGGGGTTTTTCAAGTCAGTGGAACTTAGTTATGGTGTTCATCTCTCAAACAGACATTGATGAAGTATCTTTTCTGTGTTATCCTTGGGCTGGACCGAGGAGAGAGTAAACACATCCCCCTACTCTCAAAGCACAGGAGACCTAGTAGGAGAGCAGAGATGCGAACAAGCCATGGTGAGATTTCATTTTGGTGTTCTTCCTGTGTGGAATAGATGGGTGCCAAGGTAAATACTACATTACCTGGGCTGAAGGGCTGTCACATGCTTCTTAACAGGAAAGATGCTTGCCTGGGAAAGCTTCAGCCATGGCAAAGATGGCAGCCATCTGTTGATAGGGATTTTAAAGATGAAACACATTCTACTTCCTAAACTCTCCAGTGTTAAAGCTGTAAGTCTTATTTATTCTTATGTCTTGAGGGTTTATTTTTCCTCTTATCATTCTCAGTTTTCCATCTTTCTGACCTCATTGACTGAAGAGGTGAAAAGACCAGGCTGCGGTTAGCTGTAATTTCTTAGTTGTCGGAGTATACTGTATACCAGTCATGACCAATCATGGAGGGAATGGTATCTACTTGATTCTAAGAGAAAAATGTCTGTGTCTTAAAATTGCTTATCTTCAGCAAGCTGCAGTTCACTGTAGACATGCCCACACACACACTGTACAAATACCCCACATACACTGTACAAATACCCCCACACACTGTACAAAAATACCCACCATAGACAATATACGAGTACCACACACACACTGTACAAACACCCACCATAGACAGTATACAAGTACCACACACACACACTGTACAAA
>JADRCH010000148.1:667351-796600 GCA_019843965.1 Rhynchomys soricoides | reverse complement strand
CCACCATAGACAGTATACAAGTACCACACACACACACTGTACAAATATCACCATAGACAGTATTGCCCCCTACATACATTGTACAAGTATCTCCTATACTCACTGTATAAGTACCTCCTACACACAAGTATACAAGTTACCTTTACACACACAGTACACAGACCCCCTACATACATGATGCTGTATGTAACTCCCCACCTATCTGGGATCTTGACTATCTGATAATTCACTATATTTGTCTTCCTAGAGAAAAAGGATCATTGTATGTTATAAATATAGCATTTGTTTGTTTTACATTTACTTTCTACCAAGAACTGGTTGACATGTGTAGTGTCAAAGAATCCATTTCTCTGAGCACTTTCCTGTCCTGCTGCAAATTCTGTCACTAAACCTGTAAACATAGCATCACCATGTGGATTCAGGATAGAATAATGGTCATGCAGAGGTGGTGGAAAGTGAAACTAGTGGGTACTAGGTGGGCTGAACCAATAATGGCAAAGTTGTCAGGGACTCAAATTGTCCATTAATCATGATTAGTAAGCTATATTGATCTTTACCCAAGAACTATTGGTACTTCCTAATCAACTAGAAGATAAATATAAAGGATTGTATGGTTGGCACAAAAGAAACAAAACTACAACTAAACACATAAGAAAACCTTCTAGGCCAGTCTGCAGTTACCTGTAATTTCTTGGTTATAAGAATACCTACCGTCTGTAGTCAGTCATGGAGGGAATGGAATCTCCTTGGTGGTATCTAGCATTCTTGTGAATTAAAAAATGTTCATATTAACTCTGAGTGTCACTTTTCATCTATTAAATTTTTATTTATTAAACTTATGAAGTTGGAGGGGCTGGTGAGAAGGCTCCATGTAAAGTCGGGGACTGGCAAAAAGGCTCATGCAACTAAGAGTTCAGCCTCCCAGAATCTACATGGTAGAAGGAGAGAACCAATCTCATGATGTTCCCTGATTTCTGTGTACGTGCTGCCTCTATCTATCTGTCTGTCTGTCTGTCTATCTATCTCTATCTCTCTATCTCTCACACACATGCATGCACACAAATGCACACATCTAGATAAATTAATTTAATTTTTAAATTATAAAGTCAGTGATTCTAAGACTGGGGTGAAACTTATACAGACATATCCAGGAATGAGACCACTAATAGGTTATCCAATCCCTAAATGTCATCTTTAAACATATGTACATATGACTAGTACTAAATGTAATTAGTAAACAAATATGTATGTATGTATAGCAAAAAACACTATATGTGCTCTTAAGAGTGCATGATAAGATAAATGAAGAAGATAGTAACTGTTTGCATTTGAAATAGCTCATCTAAAATAAGTCATAACATAAGGAAAAAAGTAGCCATTATCAGTATGGTCATTGCAACACTGTTTATAATATTAAAATAATAAAAATATTCTAATGATCCAACCACAATAATGACTAAATATATGTGAATAGCAAGTAATATTATACTGAACTTAAATAGTAAATATTGACAAAAATGCTTCTATTATTTCATGTAAGGAAGTCGTGTGTGTGTGTGTGTGTGTGTGTGTGTGTGTGCTCTGTTCATGTATAAAATTATATAAAATACATATGGATGTGTAAGGAGTTAGTAAGACTGTAAGGTGCACATGTTAGTAAACACTAACAGGTAGCATTCTTTCGGGTATGGTTTTGCTGTTGGACAGAAGGTTCTCCATCTCTCTAATTGAAGTGGCTTTAGAATAAGCCTGGAGGGCAGTTCAGGCACAGATGACCTTGATCAGCTCTAAACCTCTTTTCCCTCAATTTTTCTATCTACTCAACAGAATCCAACCCATAGACTTAGTAGAACCACAGGACATACGCATATAAAACATTTTGAAAGATACTTGTTGATATAAATGATATTGGGTGCTAATTATTATGTTGATTTCCACTATTTACATAAAAGTCAGTCTTTCTATATGAAACCAAAACAAAATAATGAATCACATCAAATTTCAAGACTGCTATTTAACTGGAAACCCAATTTTTCAAGATTTATCAAACACCTATATGCAATGTAATCAGTAATGACTGATTAATTTTACCAATAAATGTTGCATAGTTGAACTAATAAACTATTCTCTCTTGTAGATTAGTCTTTGTACAATTTTTTTTTAATCTCCAGCTTAAAAGATACATTGCTTTCTTTTTTAAAATCACCTGAGTCCAGTTAATGCTGCCTAGAAATGCATGAGTCACACATGGCTAGCCAAATTCCTGGGGGGAAAAATGATGCTCCCTTACCTAACAGCCATGAGTTGTCAATAGCTTCTCAGCTAGGGTGGAACTTCATGAGCCTTTCCCCCATCCATGCTAAGATTTGGGCTGGCATGATCTGGCACAGGTCTTGTGCATGTAGTCACAGTCACTATGAGTTCATATGTGCAGTGGCCCTGTCATGTCAGGTAAATATTGTTTCACTGCAGACATCCACTACCTCTGGCATTTATGAAATTCTCAGACAATATAAAAACACAAAACATCATACTCAAATTTATACTTTATGCTGTGTGTCATATTAGCTACCATGTAAGGCTTACTCCAGAATAATTCATGTTGAACCCCACTAACAAGGGAACACTACCCTTTATCTAGAGGAGTGTTCTTTTCGTGGTGTACATTCTTACTTATAACTGGCAACTGAATTTCTTAAATATTTCAATATCTGTTATTTTCTTGACAGACTTATTAAAATGTACAAAGGCATTTTCCATAAATGTTCCTTTCTTACTTTGTTTCCTTTGTTCTTACAGTCATTCCCAGCACAGTACTGCAACTCGCCAGCCTTCAGTGACTCTCCAACGGGCCATCTCCCTGGAAGGGTAAGAGAACAAATAATGCTTTCTCATACGATGAAGTACATAGCAGACTGTAGGAAGCTGCTTCTCTCTTCCCACACACACTTCCTTCCCTCCTTCTTCTCCTCCTCTTCCTCCCCCCTCCTTTTCTTTCTTCCCCTCATTTCCCTTATCCATACCTCTTTCCTACCCTGACAATTATTTACGAAGCTTGTGCTGTGTGCCAGTCATGGGAACAGGGACTAGATTTGTAATTCAGATGTAAAATCTTACTTTCCCTTCACAGGACTCAATGTGAGTGGCACAAATATTCACATGTGCTTGAAATGTGGTATAATCATTACACTGTACAGGCAGTGTGTATGATGCATTAGTGGAAGACCCAGAATGAGTACTTCATGCAATCAGCAGAGTGGTAGGGGGAAGGAAAGAGGGAGAGGGGAAAAGATGGAGCCTGGCTTTGTTCTTCAGTGTATACCCTGAGCCACATATAAAATTCATGAGTAGAGAACAGACATCTCAGTGGATACCTGTATAACAACTCAGTTCATGGATATTTCTTCAGCAGAATAGTTCACAAATGTTGATTGTGTGTTTATTCAGTGCCCAGCTGTATCTGGCTGGCTGGCTATATAGCTAACTAGGCTCTCTATTCATCTATCATATCTGGTTTTATTTCGGAAATAATTATTGCTTCTCTGAGGCATAAGCAATCTTCTCACGGACACTTACATAAAATAAAAGTTTGTATTTGAAAATGTAGCAGACTCTACTGTATAGACCTGTCCCCTATAATGTGATGTGAAAAGACTTTATTAAGGAGGGGGAAAGATGTCACATAATTCATATGCTACATTTAGGCTGTTACATAGATATTTCAGGATTTAAAAAAAATGAGAAATTGGCTTTAGACACTCATGTCTAGTCATGTAAAATCAGCAACCTGTTTTGAATGGCCCATTGTCTCTGCACATGACTTCTCATGGTGTAGGTGTTGTTTCTGGTGGAGGTGCCAGTGTGGAGATCTATTTTACAACTTGTCTTACTTCTTCACCTTCATCTTATGGAACATCTTGATGCAGGGCTCAGTGTGGACCTTCCTACATTGTGGTTATAAACACAAAGAGGGGACTTCTGCAAGTGCTAACTGATGCATCCTTCTGAAGCTATTTCCAGTCCCTCTCTTTCTTTTTATTAAGAGAAGCTTATTAGCAGTTTGCCTAATAAGCATTTTGCTTTGCCTTCGCCATTCTTTCCACTTGAGTTAAATGAACTCTGCTATAGACATAATCACTAATTCTAATTCTCTGATAAGATGAAGCAGCCAAGGGGTAGAATTGTATTGAATCCACCAACTTTCTGCAAAGTACCAAGTAGTTACATGTAGCTGAATACACATTTTGTCCAAATGCTCTAAAAATGAAAATAATAAGCAGAATAAAGTTGTGTAACTTTAATACATTTGAAGAGCACAGTGAACTCATAATCTCAAACATATAAATATACAGTTGCTTATGTAAATATCTCTGGGTGCTCAAATAATCTAGCATTAATTTATCATTTAAAAGGGGATACCTTGGTGCCCAGCACACTATAGTCTATGTCATGTATGCCCAGAAGGCTGCCATATCAAGATAACATTGCACATAATTCTTACCACTGAGCACATAGTTTTTTATATAGAACTCTTTTAAGTAGAACAATGAGTCTTACATGGGTTTTCCATTAATATATTAAGTTCCTTAGAGTAGAGAATCAACTGAAATTGGAAATCAAATTATTTTAAAACTTCTTTCTAATGCTTTTGTAAAATGAAAATAGCTACTTAAAATAGTTATTAAATGAAATGTGGTTTAAAATGCCAAACAGCTATATAATTTTTACCTAAGTTTCTATTTACATGACATAAAGTACACAGAGATGTTTCTCTTTTCCAGCTAACTTAATCCAAGGAGACAGAAAAGCTAACAGAGCCATTTACCATAGAATCTCTGCTGTTTTTAATAGTATCCAAATCATTTTTAATTATACACAATTCAGCAAGACAGAACAATATTCCCATTAACAACTGGGCCCCATGCTTCCAGTTCAGCTTGAAAGACACAGTTCACACCTTAATCTCCTCTTCCTCCTGAGACTCTATCACAGGAAAGTAACAGAATTTTAGAGGTGACAATGCTGGAATGATTAAGCAAGTGGAATTGGTCAGCTGACTTCAAAATGTCACAAAAAGCCATGTGAGGAGAACAGAGGAGCTCAGATTTAGATCCTATGGAAGCTGGACCATGTACTATATAATCCCAGGGCCAATCATCACAACTTAAATAACCACTGTGTCCCAGTAGCCTCAGTGGATAAACAAAACTTCAGAAAGAACCAAATCCCACATTTACAACCTCTTTCAATTTACCTGAGTACTTGGCATTCACTGTGGACATGGCTTTTGCAACAAACTATCATGGATTTCTTTTTCCCTCTTTACAATTTCATGGATGGGGGATTCTGCAGAACTTAGAAACCTCAACATATGGCATGTTTTCTTCCTTTCTTTAAGAGTATTGCTCTCTTCAATGAAAGAAAACACTGTTTTGGGGTTTCTTTTTGACTACTCTAGTACTTCAGGATTCATTATTAACTAAGAACTACTTGAACATCTTACTGTGGCACCAGGACCAATCAAATACTTGAACAATCTCCTAAGTGACTAGTGTGTTCGGTAGCATACAGGACGATTACACTGAACAAAAGGAATGAGTTGCATCCTGAGTAGATGGAGAAGATTCCCTTAAACAACTCCAAATGTTGAACAGTTTAAAACTTAAGAATTATTTATTTCTGGAGTCTTCCAATTGGTACTTTCAGATCATGGTTGACTGTGGGTAACTGAAACATCAGAAAGTAAAAATACTGATAAGGGATGCTATTCTATGTAAATGACACCTCCTAGGTTGTGTTTCCAGGGATGTCACCCATGAAAATAATCACTGTACAATAGCACTGTGTGGGAAGTAATAGCTCAGAGTAAGTAAATCTACTTAGCAGAAAAGAACCAGAACAGAGCAAAACAGTCTCAGGTCAGTTAGAAGACCTGGGACTCTCCACTGAGATTGGGACATCCTCTGAAATACCTCAGAGCTTTTCTTCACATGGTGCAGAGCCCTTTTTAGGTTGCCTTACATGGTTGTTTTTGAGACATCCTGTAAGAAGAATTTCCTAATAAGCTTTGTTTTTGCCTTAGTCAAACAGCTGAGTCGGAAGGTTCTAGCTGACCTTTAGGAGAAGTTCTTAGGAAATCAGGAGGAGACTAAGCAGATTCTGAGACACTCTACTCATCAACCACACCTCTGTGTGCGCAAAGTATGTACATACAAAGCTATGTAGACAAGGCTTTTAAACCAAACCCCAAAACATTTTTCTGAAAAAAATGAAGCTCACTCACATTTCCAGGGAAGCTATATGGGCTAATTTGCATGTTGGCCTACATGCCTTCATATGAGTAATGGACAATTTCAGATTAGTTCACTTACCTAAATGAACAATGTCATTAAAAAATAAACAACCTTATAATTCAGGCAGATCACCAGGCTAAATAGAAATTTCCATACTGACCTGGGCTACACAGTCATAAAGAATGAATGAATGAATGAACGAACTAACAAACAAACACATACACATGTGGGATTCTATCAGGAACTCTGGGGAGAAATAATGCGTGCAAATAACAAAAACATCATAATAGCAAATATTCAAGGCCAAATAATATCCTAAAGAAATGGTTGATTAGAGCAACAAAATAGCCTTCAAAGCAACTCAGCATAAGCAGACTTTAGCAATATGGAGAGTCAGTGGAATTAACGAGACATGGGCAGAAGAAATTGCCTTTGATGTGCTTGATTCTCACAAGGGGTGGCATGAGTTGAATTCTGAGGATGATGGAAAGAAGTTGCAACAGAAAGAAAAGGGAAGCCTCATGCAAAACTCTAGAAGGGTTTTGAAAGAGCTTCTGAGATTAACCAGCACCATCAGCTGCTCAGAGCTGTTCTTTACCTGGTGCAGATCCCTTTTTTATATAGTCTTACACAGTCATTTTAGAGGCATTAAATAGGAAAAAAATTGAAAGAGCTAATATAGGAGATGTTAGCTGCTCTTTATTAACAAGCTCTTAGGAAATGAAGGTTGGGCATCTTTAGGTATGTTAAAGAAGAAACTCTCTATGTGTTAAATGCTTAATCTACCTGCCCCCAACCAAAACGCTCTCCCAAGTCACTAAGTCTACAAGTGCCCAACAGAAAACCAGTCTACTCTTTCAGACTGACTAGCTTGTAGATATCACCAATGTGCCTTTTCAACAAGGCAAGATCCATCCCACAGGGACAGCATGGACCACTCTGTACTCTCAGACCACTCTAAGCTCTTGATATCATGAAGTTACCTCACATGGGAGCACATAACCCTTTTCCAGGAAAAACTTCAGAAAAAAAATATTTTAAATGCAATTATTTATTATCTATCTCTCTTGCCTGGATAGAAGTTTATTTGTAGCTAAATTTGCTTTGTATTTCTCAAGATCATACTGAGTAGCCTTGGAATCAGGTCATGATTTAATTAGGATATACCGTTCTCATCTCCCACCACTCTGTAAGACTGAGCTATTCTCATCTATCACACCAAACAACAAGATGGAGGTAAAAAGTGTCTTCTAGCTCAATCACAGGGCTTCTCAACCCTCCTAATGCTGTGGTCCTTTAATGCAGTTCCTCATATTGTAGTAACCCCCAACCATAAAATTATTTTTATTGCTAATTCATAACTGGAATTTCACCTCTGTTATGAATCATATGTAAATATCTGATATACAGGATATCTGATGTGTCATCCCTGAAAGGGTCATGACCCACAGGTTCTGAACCACTGTCTGATACTTTGGAAGTGATCATTTTGCTTCTAGACCTTGAAGTTTGTTCCTATGAGCCTGGACTTTGAGGAGCCCATTGCTCTTCATGTCTAGGAATATGTAGCCTTCTGGGGAAGGTAGCTTCAGGCATCCTTGCCCATGTACTGGGAGAATAGTCCACAACAGTATTCAGCTTCTGATGCAAGTTCCTCCAATACACTTCTTAACCCTTACCCCATAAAGCAATGTCAAAAGTGAATGAAGGGGGCTAACCTGCTGACATATGTGTCAAGGTACAGAGGTATTCTTTCAGATTTGAAAAAAGAAGCCTTGTTCAAGTTCTTAGTCATTAAGATCAGTGATTAGAAATTGGAGCCATTGTTTACCACAGAAAGTGCAGGCCTGTGATCCATAACTATAATCCCAGCACTCAAAGGCTAAAGCAGGAAACATTTGAGTTCTAGCACCGCTATACAGTAGTATGTTATCTAAAAGAAAGAGAGGAGGGAAAGAAGGAGGGAAGGATGGAGAGAGGGGAGGGAAAGGTAGGGAAAAGTTTAGAAAAACAGTTTAGCAATTTCTTAAAAGTAGAGAGGCAGATGGAGATTTCTGTATATCACTACAATATTTAAATACTACATATAGCCGAATACAGCTGTAATATAGCTGTAACTTCTTTATTTTAACACTTTGCTTTTAATAGTGTATATGCATATGTGGTTGTATGTGAGTGCAGGTACCCATGAAGACCAGAGGCAGAGGATACCCCTGGAAAGGAGTTACAGATGGTGGTGGCTAACACAAATGGGTGCTAAGAACTGAATTTCAGTCCCTTAAGTATAGGCACTTAACCAATAAGAGACATCACCTTTTGCCTCCTGCCTGTTTATGTCATTGTCTAGCCACATGAAGAATGTATTCACAGAACATATTATTAATTAAATTAAGGGAACTAACAGCAGATAGTTGATGTTTAAAATGTTTCAAAGACATTGAATCCCCCCCTCCCCCCACCTGCCAACTGCAAATGTAATTTCCAATATGGACAGACCTGCCTCTGGAGTTAAAAAGCTTCAGGGTGGAAATTCTAGCTTACCTCTGCTAAAGACCCTAGATTGAAAGGACTCAATGCAGGTGGTGGGGGGAGTGAATCTTCAGAGATTAACCCTAAAGCCTTTGCTAGGAACAGGAGAGAATCTCACCCTGGTACTTCCTCTGCCTCCAGCCACATTTCCTTGCCATTTTTTTCCTGTTTCCTGTTTCTACATCTGCTCTTATAGAGTCCTTGGCTCATTCTTGTTTGCCTGCTTTCTGTTGGTTTGTTTGTTTTTTTCCTATTTCCTTAACCAAAGAAACATCCGTTCCTGGGCCCTGTAATCTTTCTTTCTATGTACAGAGCTGACAATACAAAAGGTGTCAGGAAACTTTAAGGAGTGCCCAGAATTTATCAGTGCTAAAAAGTGCTGTGACTGCACAGAGAAGGGAGATATTTAAGGACTTTCCAAGCTCAGATGCTAAAGCTCTCAGGGGGCCTGGATTTCTATTGCCATCTGCTGTTGAAATAGCAACTGAGAACAAATAAACAAATCTTTTTGTACGACAAAACACCTAAGTTTTATTACAACTTGGCTAATGTGGAGGCCATTTAAATAACACATGGAAATCAATATGATTTTGGAGGTTTTGAGGCCAAAAACTAAGTTTCATAAGAAGGTTAATACCAATAGAATTAACTCCTAATTTGATTTTTGTGCCTGAAAAGGCATTACATTAGGAGGAGAAAAATAATACTTGTACATTATAGGCTTGTGTTTTATTCAGTGGTACCAGAAATGAAGCAGAGGCTGTTAGTCAGAAGTCTGATTATTAGGAACTGCTGGGCTGTCAGCTCAATGACCTCTCATGCTGACAGAGTCTCTGATTTAATCAGTGGCCGTCTGTCAAGAAGGCATGCCACAGAATCCATGGGAGAATTTGGCCTTAAGCACTATTTTTTTAGAAACAGCTCTTAGTTTCTGTGCATAATCTGAACTGATGTGATTACTTACTACCACTAGGCATATCTTCTCGGAAGTAATTTTTATTTTTAATAAATAGGTTTAATAAAGACCTCAAAGTAAATTATAAATTAACTTTCTCCTCATTACTATGCAATTAGGAAAACCCAAAACAGTGAGCTTTAGAACATTCAACTGGAAAACTACCTCTCTTAATAAATAACCAGTAAACAAGTAATAATAGAGTAATGACACTGATTGAGCCAGCACTGGAGAACTGGTTATATACCAATGAGTCAAAGAATACAGAAAGTCACAAGCTTCAAGTTTATTAGGTAGCAAAAACAGATGTCCTTATGCTACGTCAGGGTTTAGTTCCTCAAGCTGTGACATGTATCAGTCCCCTCCTAATGTACCCACAGGACCAACCTGCTCTTTAGAGTCACACCACATCTCTCTGTCATTTTTAATAGTATCTTTGCAGAATTAAGGCTGCTCTTACAGACTTTTGTCTGTTTATGATGCTGCCAGTAAATAAATTCAGTTGGAAATAGAATGCTTTAAAAAAAAGAAAGGAAAGGAAGAAAGGAAGGAAGGAAAAAAGAAAGAAAGAAAGAGCAGTATCATCTCTGTATTCATTCTACCACAGAAAAGGAACAATTGATCAATCATACAAACCAATGTAAATCTAGTACTGTGCCAAGCTCTATAAAAGGGGGAGGAGGAACTGTGATGCCCTGAGAACCTATACCTGTAACAGAGGATCTGACCTCATATGGATGTCAAGGCTTTCATGGGAACAGGAAGATAGACAACTAGACAAAGTAAAAGCATCATCATTGATTGCTAGACACTTGACTGCACATTACTTAGCTGAGTACAAACTTAGTGCAATGTGGATCAGTAGTACTTGCAATTTAGAAATGTATCATAAGGAAGCTGACTCATGCTGGATCTGCTGTCTCCTCCAGAAATGCTGTCTGATACAGATTCCTGGTTGTTCATCAGAATGGCATGCTGCAAAGACATCATTTTCTCATTCCGGTCTCTGATCAGGTCTGCTGTTCTGCTCATTGCTTGATGCCTTTCCTGTTTATCTACCTGTGTGCTGGAGCTGACATCCTTCCTGCCACCACTGTTTCCTACCTGTTTCTATCATGGTTATGTCTTTGGTCACAGGATCACCAGAACTGTTCTTGGACAATGCTACAAGTTTTCCTCAGATCAGCTTCTCTACCTTTAGCCTTGAAATGACAGAGATAAATGTCATTGCATATAACCAATAGTTATATTTTGTTACCCTCATTAGATTGCAGTTACTAGGGAGCAGGAATTGGATGTTATTTCCATGATGATCTTCTCAAAGTCTTTAGCTCAATGTCTGAAACATGATAGACATTCCACACATGTTTTGTTGAATGGATGAATTAAGGATAAGCTATCAAATCAATGACTTATTAGATGGGAATCTCCTGCATAATTTTCTTTGAGTAGTAAGACTATAATATAAGCAAGAGATTTTGTCAGATGTGAGACATGGTAAATAATGATGACTGTCAGTACAAAAATATACTTTGGTGGAGGAATCATCTGCCAGTCCTGAAAATCATCAAAGAGATTAAGTAAAGATAAAGACCGATGGCTTTTTCTTTGATAGCTAAGCAGCATCTGGCCTGTGTCAGAGAATATGGATGTGCTGTCTTATAATTGGCCAGGGGAAGGAAGTAAACAAAAGTCCTAATGGAATTTGAGAGTCTCTGAGGGATGAACAATATATGCAGAGAAAAACAGCAGATTTAGTTTGGATATATAAAGATGAATGTCTCAAGATGAACAATCAGGTTCAGGCTGACAAATGCTAGCCACATAAATTCTCTTTGATTCAGGAAAAGTGAATAAATATAGTAAGTAAAATAAAAGAAGAAGAAATTTATTGAGAGACCAGAAGACTGAAGGAAACAAAGTAAGATAATAGAGATATCATTGTTGCATATTAATAAAATGTGCAAGCATTCATTTTGTGCTCATTATACTTCTTGTGGCTGTGAACAATGCTTGACAAGAACTAACTTAAAGAAAGGAGACATTTTTTTTGGCTTACAATCTGATGGTATCATTCCATCATAGCAGGGAAGATATAGAACCAAGAGCTAGAGGTCTTCTAGTCACAACACATCCGCAGTAAGGATGCAGAGAAAGGTTAATGAGTGAGGTCAGCTGATTAGTTTTTCTTTCTTACGCATCCTGAGACACAAGCCCATGAAATAATGCTGCCTATATTCAAGGTAGGTCTTCTCACCTAGGTTAACCTAATTGAGATAAGTCTTCACAGTTTTGCCCAGTATCTCTCCTCTAGATCAGTGGTTTTTCAACACAGGGGTCATGACCTTTTTAGGGACAAACTACCCTTTTACCTAAGACCATCAGAAAATACAAATATTTACATTACAATTAACACTAGCAAAATTACAGTTATGAAGTCGTAATGAAAATAATTTTATGGTTAGGGGTCACTACTGCATGAAAAACTGTATTCAAAGGTTGTATCATTAGGAAGGCTGAGAACCACTGAGGTAGATGCATAGCCCTAGATGAGTATCTCTTGCATCCCACCCTATCCTGTAGCCATTGGGCAGCCTCACATGCACACTATGTTAATAAAATAACACCATTTGTTAAAAGTTTCTTTTCCAAAAGTAATCTGAAGAAAATGGCAAATCTTGTACCTTAGGTAACAAATCGTCTCCAGTTCCATTCATTATTGCTGTAGATGTAAGTCATCTCATTTTCTTTCATTCGTTATGGTGCTGGGGACAGATCTCAGACCCTTGCTCATGATAGGCATGCTCTTTGCCAGTTGCCATTGAGCTGTCCCTACTGCCCAAGACAACACATTTTCTATCTTGTATATTTGTAAAGGCTTTTATAAACAATGGTAATGGTATGATTATTGTTGTTCCTGCTAAGACAATCGTGGGCAAGAACATAGACCTGTAAACCACCATCTTTTTCATCTTTAGGTGAATATAATAATACCAAACTTACAGAGATATAAATTCTTAGTAAATGGTAGTGAATATAATTAAGACCAAATCTCTCTCTAACAAAAACAAACAAACAAACAAATTTATATTCTATTTGGGTCTGAAAATAGAATTTAGGGCTCACAGTGAAGAATGAGAGTGAACATTCTTCTAGTTGTTCCTTTTCCCTTCTGGCCTGATCTGCTGTCATTTTCTACCTAACAGTCATATGAGATACACCAGTTCTTCAATAAATGCACTGGACACTCTAGAGATGCTTGAGTGGGTAAACACTTTTTATACAAGTGTGAGGACTGGGATTCAGATCCCTGGTGTCCATGACATCATGAGTGGGTGTGGTGGGCCATCTGTGATTCCACTATGCAGGCAATAACAGAGACAGATCTTCTAGTCAGGCTAGCTTCTTAGACCAGCAAATTTGGTAAGTTTGTTTCAGTACATAAGGTAGAAAATGATCACGAACAACACCCAATGTCTCTGTCTTCTACCCACTAGCACACACACACCTGCACCTATATGTGAACATCTTTGTATGCCCACAAAAATATTAAGATAAATAAAATAATAAAAATAAAATAAAACAAATATATATGGGCTTAGTAACATGGCTCAGCCAGCAAGTTCTGTGGCCCAGGACCTCAGTCTGTGCCACAGAGCTCCATAACCAAATAGCACAGGGAGAAGGCTAGCATCCAGGGAGTGTGGACAAGCCCATGAGTCAATGTAAAATGGGCACCACTGCTCAGCTGGACCCACCCAGAACCTGCAGGACACTGGGACAGAGAGCAGACTGGGACAGAAGACTTTGGGTTTATGCCTGTGGTCTGTGCCACACAGCTTTATACCCAAATAGCACAGGGAAAGAGCTACCCTCCCAGGAGTGTAGACAAGCCTATGATCAGGGGTAAGGCCTGCACTTCTGCTCAGAGAGACCTGCCCAGAACCCTCAGGACAAATGAACTAAGGAGTGGCCTTCTGATTTCCTTCTGAGGCCAGGGAGCTGATCCTGTGACATAGGCTTCCATACTCAGTGCCAGGAGAGAGCTGGTCTCCCAAGAGTGCTGACACACCTTTGACCACAGGAAGACCACAACTTCTGTTCAAATTCCTCAATCAAGAGGGACCTTCACAGAGCCATCAGGACACAGGAAGCAAGGAACAGCTGGTGACAGGATCCTTCTGATTTCTGTCTGCACCGCAGAGCTGACCCTGTGTTACCACAACTCTCCAAACCCAAATTCCTCTCAGAGAGAGCTGGTCTCCAAGGAGTACTGACAAATAGACTTGCAGGAGGGATAAACCACAGTCAGAGAGAGCAAGGCCAGCTAACAGCAGAGATAAGCATATGGCAAAAGGCAAGGGAAAGAATATACAGAACAGAAACCAAGTCAACTTGGTGTCATCAGAACCTAGTTCTACCATCACAGTGAGCCCTGGATACCCCAACACACTGGAAAAGGAAGATTCAGATTTAAAATCACTTCTCATGAAGATGATAGACACATTAAGAAGGAAATAAATAACTCCCTTAAAGAAATACAAGAGAACACAGGTAAACAGCTAGAGGCCTTAATGAGGAAATACCGAAAAACACAATCAAACAGGCAAAGGATATGAACTAAACCATCCAGGATCTAAAAATGGAATTAGAAACAATAAAGAAATCAAAAGGAAGACAACCATGGAGATAGAAACCCTAGGAAAGAAATCAGGAATCATAGATGCAAGCATCACCAACAGAATATAAGAGATAGAAGAGAGAATCTCAGGTGCAGAAGATACCATAGAAAACATTGACACAACAGTCAAAGAAAATGCACAATACAAAAAGCCCCTAACCCAAAATATCCAGGAAATCCAGGACACAATGAGAAGACCAAACCTAAGGATAATAGGTATAGAAGAGAGTGAAGATTCCCAACTTAAAGGGCCAGGAAATATCTTCAACAAAATTATAGAAGAAAACTTCCCTAACCTAAAGAAAGAAATGAACATAAACATTCAAGAAGCCTACAGAACTCCAAATAGATTGGACCAGAAAAGAAATTCCTCCGGTCACATAATAGTCAAAACATCAAATGCACAAAACAAGAAAAGAATACTAAAAGCAATTATTAAAAAAAACAATAATATTAAAGGAAAAAGGTCAAGAACCATATAAAGGCAGGATATTCCATGACAAACCAAATTTACACAATATCTTTCCACAAACCCAGCCCTACAAAGTATAATAGTTGGAAAATGCCAACACAAGGAGGGAAACTACACCCTAGAAAAGGCGAGAAAGTAATCTTTCAACAAAGTATCTTCAAAAGAAGATAGCCACACAAACATAAAAATAATATCGAAAATAACAGAATGCAACAATCACAATTCGTTAATATCTCTTAATATCAATGAATTCAATTCCCCAATAAGATGTAGACAAATGGACTGGACACATAAACAGGACCCAGCATGTTGCTGCATACAGGAAACGCACCTCAGGGTTAAAGACAAACACTACCTCAGAGTACAAGTCTGGGAAACAATTTTCCAGGCAACTGGTCCCAAGAAACAGTCAGGAGTAGCCATTCTAATGTCAGATAAAATCAACTTTCAACCAAAAGTCATCAAAAAAGATAAGGAAGGACACTTCATCCTCATCAAAGGAAAAATCTACCAAGAAGAACTCTCAATTCTGAACATCTATGCTCCAAATGCAAGGGCACCCACATTCATAAAAGAAACTTTACTAAATCTCAAAGCACACATTGTACCTCACACAATAATAGTGGGAGACTTTAACACCCCATTATCATCAATGGACAGATCTTGGAAACACAAGCTAAACAGAGACACAATGAAACTAACAGACGTTTTGGAGCAAATAGATTTAACAGATATCTATAGAACATTTCATCCTAAATCAAAAGAATATATCTTCTTCTCAGCACCTCATAATACCTTCTCCAAAATTGACAATATAATTGGTCACAAAACAAATCTCAACTGATATAAGAAGATTGAAATAATCCCATGCCTCTTACCAGATCTCTACAAACTAAGGCTTGTCTTCAATGGCAACAACAGAAAGCCCACATACACACTGAAGCTGAACAACTCTCTACTCAATGATAACTTGGTCAAAGAAGAAATAAAGAAAAAAATTAAAGACTTCCTAGAATTTAATCAAAATGAAAGTACAACATACCCAAACTTATGGGACACAATGAAAGCAGTGTTAAGAGGAAAACTCATAGCTCTGAGTGCCTCCAAAAAGAAACCGGAGGGAACATACACAAGCAGCTTAACAGCACACCTGAAAGCTCTAGGACAAAAAGAAGCTAATACACCCAAGAGGAGTAGAAGGCAAGAAATAATCAAACCCAGGGCTGAAATCAACAAAGTAGAAACAAAAAGAACTATACAAAGAATCAACAAAACCAGGAGCTGGTTCTTTGAGAAAATCAACAAGATAGATAAATCCTTAGCCAGAATAACAAGAGGGCACAAAGACAGTATCCAAATTAACAAAATCAGAAATGAAAAGGGAGATATAACAACAGAATCTGAGGAAATTCAAAACACATCAGATCCTACTACAAAAGCCTATACTCAGCAAAATTTGAAAATCTGGATGAAATGGACAAGTTTCTAGACAGATACCAAATACCAAAGTTAAGTCGGGATCAGATAAACCGTCTAAACAGTCCCATAACCCCTAAAAAAAATAGAAGCAATCATTAAAAGTCTCCCAACCAAAAAAATCCCAGAACCAGATGGATTTAGTGCAGAATTCTATCAGACCTTCAAAGAAGACCTAATACCAATACTCTTTAAACTATTCCACAAAATAGAAACAGAAGGAACACTACCTAATTCATTCTATGAGACCACAGTTACACTGATACCAAAACCTCACAAAGACCCTTTAAAAAAAAGATAACAAAAGACAGATTTCCCTTATGAATATCGATGAAAAATACTCAATAAAATTCTCGCAAACCAAATCCAAGAACACATCAAAATGATCATTCACCATGATCAAGTAGGCTTCATCCCAGGGATGCAGGGATGGTTCATTACAGAGAAATCCATCAATGTAATCCACTACATAAACAAACTCTCAAAGAAAAAAACCACATGGTCATTTCCTTAGATGCTGAAAAAGCATTTGACAAAATTCAATATCCCTTCATGATAAAAGTCTTGAAAAGATAAGGAATTTAAGGGCCATACCTAAACATAGTAAAAGCAATTTACAGGAAACCAGTAGCCAACATCAAACTAAATAGGGAGAAACTTGAAGCATTCCCACTAAAATCAGTGACTAGACAAGGCTGTCCACTCTCTCCCTATCTATTCAATATAGTACTTGAAGTTCTAGCTAGAGCAATTAGACAACAAAAGGAGGTCAAAGGGATACAAATTGGAAAGGAAGAAATCAAAATATCACTGTTTGCAGATGGTATTATGGTATACTTAAGTGACATGAAAAATTCCACCAGATAACAGCTACAACTGATAAACAACTTCAGCAAAGTGGCCTGATATAAATTTAACTCAAAAAAATCAGTAGCCTTCCTATACTCGAAGGATAAACAGGCTGAGAACAAATTAGGGAAATGACACCCTTCACAATTGTCACAAACAATGTAAAATATCTTGGTATGACTCTAACTAAACAAATGAAAGATCTGTATGACAAGAACTTCAAGTCTCTGAAGAAATCGAAGAAGACCTCAGAAGATGGAAAGATCTCCCATGCTCATGGATTGGCAGGATTAATATAGTTAAAATGGCCATCCTGCTGAAAGCAATCTATAGATTCAATGCAATCCCTATCAAAATTCCAACTCTATTTTTCACAGACTTAGAAACAGCAATTCTCAAATTCATTTGGAATAACAAAAAACCCAGGATAGCAAAAACTATTCTCAACAATAAAAGAATTGCTGAGGGAATCAGCATCCCTCACCTCCCTCAAGCTATATTACAGAGCAGTAGTGATAAAAACTGTATGGTATTTGTACAGTGACAGGGATGTAGATCAATGCAATAGAATTAAAGACCCAGAAATGAACCCACACACCTATGGTCACTTGATCTTTGACAAGGAGCTAAAACCATACAGTGGAAAAAAGACAGCATTTTCAACAAATGGTGCTCACTCAACTGGTGGTCAACATGTAGAAGAATGCAAATTGATTCATTACTATCTCCCTGTACAAAGCTCAAGTCCAAGTGGATCGCAGGCAAATGGATGGAACTTGAAAATATCATCCTGAGTGAGGTAACTCAGTCACAAAAGAACAAACATGGTATGTACTCAACTGATAAGCAGATATTAGCCCAAAATTTCGGAACATCCATGATTCAATTCACAGCAACTGTTGGACTGAGCATGGAGTCCCAGATGGAGGAGTTGGAGAAGGGACTGCAGGAACTGAGGGAGTTTGCAGCCCCATGAGGAGGGAGCAACAGTTTCAACTGGTCAGGCTCCCCGGTGCTCCCAGAGACTGGACCACCAACCAAAGAGTGCATATAGAGGGGCTCATGGTGCTGGCCACGTATGTGGCAGAGGAGGGCCTTGTTGGACATCAGTGGGAGGTAAAATTGCCTTTTACTCCAGAACAGCTTTCTAAATTGACAGGACCTAGAACTGGATCAAGTCTAGGGACACCACCCCTCCTCCTCTTTCCTCCTGTTCTTTGGTTTGGATAACCACTAAGTCAATGGTTTGGAGTCCTAAAGCTGCTGTAACAAACTATTTCTAACTAGGTGGCTTAAAACAATAGAGAGTGATTGTTTCATTTCCTAAGTATTACAGTCTAAGACCTTAGTGTCAGAAAACCATAGCCCCTCTGAAACTGTTGTGAATCTTTTCCTGCCTCTTCCTAGATTGTGATGAATTGCTGGCAATCTTACATGTTCCTTGGCTTGCAGCTGTGTAGTTCCTGTCTCTCTTCTCTCATTACATAGCATGTTCTCACTTTCCTTGGATGTTTTCTTATTAGGAGTCTGGTCGGATTGGATAAGCAGACCACTCAACTCCATTCTTAATATGTTTGCAATGGACTCTATTTCTTCATCTGTCATATTCTGAGCTATTGAGGGGCTTGGACTGAAAGATATCATATAGGACCAGGCACAGATCAACAGGCAACCCAGAGCATGAACATCTCAGAAACGAAGCGATCTTATATCATTCCCTATGCCTTAACCTTGGCCAGGCCTGGGCCCAGCAACTTTTGTGAGCAGTATTTGTTGAATGAAGAGTTCTGGATACTTGATCATTGAGTCTCTAAATTATTCGATGGCATTCTCCTGGTATTGCTTCTGCCTCCAAGACTCCCCCACAGTCCCTCTGTCACCCTTTAGTCCAGTCACCTGTGAGAACTTGCCTTTTCTCAACCCTGTTTGTTGTCTCAGAGCTGCCTTTCCTTATTCATGAAACACTGTTCTACTCGCAGTCTGTGTCAGACTGGCGCTCTCACCTGGTAGGAAGCATGTCCAAAACACTGTGAAATAATGGATATAATGATCACACGATTTGTTATTCCTATGTAACTTCTATCCCTCACAGTTAGAGTCCATGACATCAGGAGTTAAATTGCATTTATAATTATACTTCTACCATCAAGCACAACACCACGAGTTGATTTATCTTGAAACTCTACTGGGAAAAAAAAGAAAGAAAGAAAAGAGGGAACACATAGGGGTTGTTTTATTTTCAATTAACAAAAACCTTTATACCTATTTGTAGAGAACCTAGTAAGAGTTGATGACACATTCTGGAATTATCAAACCTGAATAGTTTTCACATCTGTCATCTTAATGGTTTATCTTTTCTTTGAGCTAAGTATCTTTAAAGTTCTTTATTTTATCTCAGTATGCTGATGTTGTTAACTGCAGTCATCTTGCTATGCATTAGAACATCAGAACTCTTCATCCTGTCTATCTGGAACTGTGTCTGTTTATGTCTGAAAAATCTAAGCACATAGAGATAAATGATACATGATCTGTGTTATGAGAAATCCACAAAGCTCAGACTCTTAGGCACAGAGAGTAAAGTGCTGGTTCACAGTGGCTGGGTGAGGGGCAGGCAGGAGAAATGGACTAAGGCAATATCCCATAGGAGTTTAGCAGCAGCAGCACCACCAGCAGCAACCCACAGGCAATGTAGAAATGAGTGCCTTAGACAAGAAAGATGAAGTAGATGTCTGTAAGTCTAGAGTAGTGGTTTTCAATCTTCCTAATTGAAAGCTACTTAATACAGTTAACCACTTAATACAGCTCCTTGTATTATGGTGACCCCTAACCATAAAATTATTTCCATTGCTACTTCATAACTGAAATTTTACTACTGTCATGAATTATAATGTAAATATCTGTGTTTTCTGATGGGGTTTTGACCCACAAGTTGAGAAACACTGGTCTAGGGTTGGTTGGTTGGTTTTTTTGTTGTTGCCATTGTTTTGTTTTGGTTTTTGACTGGTTGTTTTTGCTTTTGTTTTCTGAGAAAGCCTCATGGGTTGACCTCAGATTTGCTGCAGAAATCAGAGTCACCTCAAGCATTGATTTTCTCATACCCACTTTCAGGAATACTGAGATTACAAGCACAAATCACCATACCCAGATTTATTTTCATCTTTCAAAAAAGTTTCTTTGGAAGCAACACAGAGCAGAAGTTCCAAGGGTAAAGCAGGGGTAAGAAAAACCTTGCTAGAAACTCCTTACAGAGACCCAACTGTTCATAATAAGGCACTGAATAAAACAATACAAGAATGGGTCAGAAAGTATTTCATAGGAAAACAGACTGCATTCATTAGATATTAGAAGTACTGGGTGAAAGGGGGAGGCAAAATGCAGAAGTTTCTGATTTATGAGATTGGGCAGACATCATTAACCAAGATAAGAGGAAGGCCTGTTTTTGTGGAAGACAGTAATTTCATTCTAGAGCAGTCACATGGAAATCTGAAGTGGAAGATGCTCATCTGCATGAGTGAGAGGGATTAGCAAATCATCAGTAATGGAAAAAGATAAGGCCACACATTTATTGGTTCATTCAACAAAAATGAAGTCCACAATACATGTCGGGCACAAGAGAGCTGCTGTGCTCATATAAAGTAAGTCTCAGCCAGAGATGGGGAGCAGGCAAAGTAATGAGCATCAACAGAGATACTTCACCATAAGACAAGCATCGTGAAATGAGGCACGTGGGAGAATATGAGAGAAAATATGAAGCTTGAGATGTTTTGGATGGAGTTGTGACCGTAATGTTTAAACTAGGGTCTAAAGAAGATAAAAAGCTCTTCCAAGGGAAGAAGTATTGAGGAGGTGGCCAAGGATATAAGTTTAGGTAATGTCATTTGTGAAAGGCAAATAAAAACCTTTTTAACCTTCAATTTACCTTTTTATTAAAATATAATTAAAGCATTTTCATCTTCCTTCTCCTCCCTCCAGTCCCTCCTATGAACTAATCCCCAATTTGCTTCTACTTGAAATCATGGCTGATTTTTTTTTCTTTGCTATTGTTATATACCTATAAAAATAATATATACCTACAATCTGTTTAGTGTGATTTGTATGTATATGATTTTAGGACTAACCACTTAGTATTGGATGACTAATTAGGGTGCCCATCCCTGGGGAAGAGTATGTATTATTCTGTCCACATGCCTCTGTTGCCTGTAATACTTTGTTGATGGGTGGGACCCTATGAAACATCCTTCTTTCAGAGTAGCTTGCTTGTTGGTGTTATACTTTCTCAGGTCTTGTTTAGGCATCCATATAGTTAAGTACCATGGGTGAAGTTTACATGTAATTTCTTAGAGACACAATCTCATAACATATTTTCTGGTTCTCTGGCTCTTAAAATATTTCTATTCCCAAATCCTATGATCATGTGTTCTCTGCATTATGGCCACTTGTAGTTTTTGGTAGTGGTCTCTGTCTATTCCAAACTGAAGCTTCTTTGATGAGTGGTGATAGCTACATTTATCTGCAGGTACAAAGATACATGTTGAGAATGCAGTTAGGAATTATGCAGGCTGAGTAAAATGGCAGTCGGAGTTCTCTTCTGAGATCAATGACTTCACTAGGCCCAAGCAGCTGGCTGAGTTTCCAGTACCAGGTATGATTTCTCTCCTGTGTAGCAGACCTTAATTCCAATTAGAGAACTGCTAGTTACTACCAAAATATGAGCACCACTACTGCACCTTAGGGCTAGCATGCTGGGCTACTCATTGTGTTTCATAGATCACACTGCAGCTGGGGTAGGACTTTTACTTGCTTCTCTCTTGTAAGCTTGTATAGTACCTTCCAGTCCTATGAAAGCTCATCCTCAGGCAGGAGGCTTCAAGGGAGATCTAGCATGTGTCCTTCAGGTCTTGTTTCCAAAGTATCTGGTCTCTTCAGCAATAGGAATTTACCAAATTTAAAAAAAAAAAAAAAAAAAAAACTTGTAAGGAGACTAAGAAAGAACAGAGACATAAAACTGGAATTGAAAACATAAATTCCCTTTGACAAGAAAAAGAAAATAAGACTCTAGGGCTGTACCATCAATTAGGCAACAACTAGATACATGGAATTATGTAATATAAATGACTTAATAACTAAAAGAAAATTAAAGTTTCTTGGGCGTGACACACATGCTTTTAGTGTAAAGTAGCACATTACTACAACATTGGCTAGGACAGTCATAGTCAATTTCTAACGTCTCAGAAACTTCTACTGTGGAGATGTAAAGAGGAAAGTTTGTAACATCAGAATGCCTTAGAATGGAACTAAAAAGGGAGACATCCATCATCTCTCTTCTCTTTGAAATGATTCCCCAATAGTGGCATAGTCACATGGATATTTGAAATGCAATATTGTAATAGAGTTGGGACTGAGAAGTGGAAAGACCCCTGTTTTCACTAAGACAGCATTTGAAATGCTAGGATTAGGAGGAGTCACTTGGATTCTGTTTGCCTTCCTTCTCCACTTGCTTTTTTACACAGCTGTTGATCAGAGATGTCTTGTTCAAAGCAGAGCATGGTCACACATACTAAAGATTGTCAGTCTTTCTAGAGATACTCACTGTGGAGTGGGATGCTGTGACTGAAAATGTCCAAACTGAAGCACAGAGCTTTACTACTAAGTTTCATCCTGATTTTGTTCTTCAGAGAAATTCCTCCCCTCCACCCCCGTGCTCAGAAGATGTAAATGGGGAGTAGGGGTCATTAGTTTGAGGCTGTATATAGTAAAAATCAGATTATTAAATAAATAATAAGAGATGTGTTCAGAAATAGCCAGTGGCTAATGTTAGAGTAGAAAACTAGAAAATTGGGTTCAGGTTAAGCTTTGCCTACAATGATATGATTTTTCCCAAGTTAGAGTTAGAGTTGTAAAACTCAAAGCTGAATGCTATTAGTTAGTTAATCTAACACCTTGCCTGGATGTCACATTGATCACTGATGACAGGAATTTTGTTGTTCCATAGGGCTCAAACTACAAAGAAGATTTTAAAAATCAGTTCATAAAATATACTTGTCTTTCAGAATAATGTACAGAGCCTTTAAAGTCAATTCCAACTGTCAAATAACAGTTATATTTATACCTTGACTCTTGTAAAATTTTCAAATAATATTTCAATATTTTTACCAAACCCAGATGACTTGGAATTATATAACACAACCAACAATTAAAAATTCTGTACAAATGTTGTATAGTTTTATTTAACAAGATAACAATCTTAGGGCTGGAGAGATGGCTCAGTGGTTAACAGCACTAACTGCTCTTCCAGAGGTTCTGAGTTCAATTCCCAGCAACCTCATGGTGGCATACAACCATCTGTAATGAGATCTGATGCCCTCTTCTGGTGTGTCTGAAGATAGCAACAATGTACACATATACATAAAATAAATAAATCTTTTTTTAAAAAAATAACAATTCTAAATAATCAACCATGCTTTAGAAATATAAAACACAACAGGAAACAAAATGAGATTCCAGTCACTGCAGATAATACAGATAATTTATTGGGAAAGTTTTTAGATAAAATAATACAAAAGCATCCAGGTGTGATGGTGCACACCTTTAAGCCCAGTACTTGGGAGGCAGAGGCAGGCAGATCTCTGAGTTTGGGGCCAACCTGATCTACAGAGTGAATTCCAGGACAGCCAGGGCTACCTAGAAAAACCCTGTCTTGAAAACTCTTTGTGTGTGTGTGTGTGTGTGTGTGTGTGTGTGTGTGTGTGTGTGTTTATGCACACATGAAAGGGAAAATTAAAAGGGTAACATGTTTTCCTATTTTGGAGCTGAACTGTTTAGAAGATATGACTATTGATGTGTGTTAATACACATGGGATCAAGATTTAGCTGCTGCTCTATTTTTTTTAATAAATTAGACCAAAGAAAATTGAAATGAGATATATGAATAGGCAAAAGCCCAATATATTTAAAATTCAAGATGATTAAAACTAATCTAAAGTTGATTTATGTTTGTGTGGAAAAAATGATTAGACCTATCCCTTTGATTCCTTTTACCAAAGATATTATATGTAATCTCAGATACATAACTAATTCCAAAATTTTCTCTAGGGAAGAGAGTAAAGAGCTGATCTCAGGAAATGTGTGGGCTGGATTTGAGCAGTCAAGACTCAGACTGTGTGCTGCACAGCTTCAGCCACACCCCTTCACTTTGCAGCAAGTGTCTATAGAAAGTCTTCCAGTGTTTAACTTGGCTTCTTGAAAACTAACTTGGAAAATTGCAGAAGAAGCACAACAGAATGTAAACACTTAGGGCTTGAGGCAGAAGTCACTCAGTTCAGTCTCTGCTAGATATAAAGATGCTAGCTTGGTAAAGTCTGAATTCCTACCTCAGCATCTAGGATCCTCCCAGTTTTCCTCAGTCTTCTTCCCAGTATTCACTGATGACATTGACAAGTGTCCAGTTTTTCAGTCATCCTATATGTTTTGTTCCCATCTGACCTTGAGCTTGGTCTACTCTGTACCCATCACTTTCTCGTTTATTATCTAATATCTACGTAGCCCGCCAGATCCAGTACATATTCGTCCACATCTTACTCTTTCCCTTACCATAGAGTTCTCTCATTATACACAGCATTCGTTACTTACATATGGCCTTGCATTGCTCATTTATATATTCTATGTGTATCCATTTGCTTTCCAGTGATCATGCCATAGAACACAAAGCAGTGGGTTGGCATTTATTGAGCACTGTAGTATGGTCTTAGTGCCTAATATTTTATGTAAATTCATTGTTTATAACACCATAAATAGATAGTATTATTCACAACTTACAACAGCAATAAAGATGACCTTAAAAGTTTCCTAGATTGGGCTGGTAGGATGACTCAGTTAGGAAAGGACTGGTGTAGGAATGAAGTTCTGATTTCAAATTCCCGGAGCCCATATAAGACCAAATAGAGTCCTTTGCATCTGTAATCCCAGCATGCCTACGCAGAGATGGGAGGTGAGGACAGGACAGTTCTGGGAAGTTAAAAGGCTGGCTACCATGGTATGTGTGGCATAAAAATAAAAACAAGAGACCCTGTCTACTATCACAAACACTGTAGAAGGCAAGGACCAGTATCTGAAGTTGTTCTCTGATGTCCACACATGGACAATGGCATGCATGTACCCATATTCACCCACACCCACACACACACACACACACACACACACAAAGAGAGAGAGAGCGAGATACAGAGACAGAGAAATTTAATCTTCCAGACCATTGACCTATTAACAAGAGTATGATTCAAATATACCTCTATCTACTCTTCTGCACAATCCTCAGTAGTATTATATCACACCAGATTACCCTCACCTAATAGCTTTGTGGGGGTCTTTTAAAATCTCACATAGTACCTACCAGCCACATTATATTTAACCCAGACTCCAGAGCTGTGTCACGAATATCTTGCTGAAGTTAGCCTACACTCTGTTGCTTACCTAAAGTCCAGCATAGATCCCCAACCCATAATGTCAAAATCCAAATGTATTGTTTTAGCATGTCCTTGCAACAACACTTCAACAAAATTCCTCTCTCCACTTGACTGGCTGTTTGACTGACCACACTAATTAGTTATTTGAATGCACGGTATGCATTGTACTGCAGTCTTCTGAGGACCCGGCTCAAGAAGCTATGTGACAAGAGTAATAATTTCTCAACAGCTTTGAAGCTTGCTGCAGTTGACCTCTATGTGCCCAGCCTCTCTGTTCTTTCTCAAAGTTATGCTAATGCACATTTTTCTGTTGTGAAAAAAGATACTTCTTTAACCTACCACTGTCTCTTCTTCCTAACACTGCTCACGTGTGCAAAGTTGTGCTTGTAAAGAAATACAGGCACAAGGGCTCAGAGAGACTGTCTCTGCAGATATGACCTAAGAGGACAACAGTTGTCCTGGACCATCATGGTAATGACCTGGCTCTTAGGTCTACACACTCTGAAGCTTAATTTTTGTCAATGTGTCCAAGGGTGAGCAAGTTCACATACTCTTATCTTTATTTTATGATAATAATATAACTTTTGAAGATACCAGAGTGTGCTCACTAGCCCACTGTTCCATTAGGAAAAAATCACTATTTGAAAGGATGCTTTAATGAGCAGATGGCTTGGTAAGCCTAGACTCTGAGATAGGGACATCAGCTAACAGTCTTTGTGGCACTGCACTTGAACTAGGATAGCCAGTTGAGCCTGCTTCATATGCTATCCTGACCAAACACAATGGTGAATTCATATTTTTAACATGGAGCCAGAGTTAAGCACACACCTGCCTCCCTGTGCTGGAGATCTCTTACTGACCCCTTTCACCTATGAGCTAGGCAGACTTACATCCCAATTTGCTCATTATCTTATCTGAATTTTGTGGCTTCGTACAAGCTATCTATTATTCTTGGCATTACCCAGCTCAGAACCTGAGCTACAGGACACACACACACACACACACACACACACACACACACACACACACACATGTTAGCATGTACATCTGCAGGCCAGAAGAGGGCACTGGATCCCATAGATGCCATAGATGGTTGTGAACTGCGTGTGGTGCTGAGAATTGAACTCAGAACCTCTAGAAGAGCAACCAGTGTTCTTAACTACTGAGCCATCTCTCCATGCCAACAGTGTACTTTCTTAAGGGAAGAAATTAAACTGAGCAGAGCAGCATGTGCCTGCAATCCCACCAGTCTCAAGTCATGGGTGGAGGATCCCTTGAACTCATGAGTTTCAATCTGGCCTTGGCAACATAGTAGGGCTCTTCTGTTTCACAAAAAAAGAAAAAGGATGCTATTTCATCTGTAGGTAAGGATAGAGGGAGCAGAGGAGAAGAGAGCATTGATCTTGGTGTCGAAGGTAATGCAGAAGCTCATTATAAATATAAGAATAACAAGAGAAAGGATCATTCCAAACAAAGAGACCCTGAGATGAGCTAGTGGGATGTGTAACAGCCCAGCGTGAGGGGCTGTAATGTGCAACTTTGTTTATTAAGAGAAGAGGAAAATGGTGAAGTTAGGCTTTCCTAAAGTAGGTAAAAGTCATGTGATAGAGACTTTTGGATGTTTTTCTTAGAAGTGTAGACAATCGAGAGGGTACTCTGAAGGCTTCAGAGCAAAGAATAACATGGACAGTCCATATTTTTTAAAAGACAGTGGATAACATTCTTATCCTCCCTCAACATGTGTCCTTCAGATTTGAGTGGACATTTTTTTTCCTTGAATATTGAACCCACTTGAACCACGTTGAATTAAAAGAAAAATCACGTGACATTCTTCTCCCAAAAACTCCCAACTGCCTTAGAGTGCCCCTGTGACCTGATAAATCTTAGAGAAGAATAAACTGGTTTTTTTGAGTTTCCCAACACCTGTAGGGCAATAATTAGTAGGCATTTTTTGCATCGTGTTAAGAAAAAAGTAGAACTGTGTGAATGAATATAGTATATTTCCAGGGGTCATGATAATACAAGGATAAACTCTTTCTCAATTACTCACTCTTCACTCTTATCTGTATTAATTTCTTGCTCTCAAGTCTCTGTCATAGCAGTATTCTTGTTCCTTGTTTTTCTCCAATTAGCCTTCCAACCTCGGGCTATTTAATATTTATATTCACAGTGCCCAACACAGAATAGGAATTTCAGAAGTGTCTATTTACTAACAGACTGGCTAGATGAATCAAACATATATTTGAATGAGTATGTGTCCTTTCAAAACATGCTGATATTATAGGTAGTAGATTCTAGCTTCTGCAGAGTCCATATTCAAGATCTAATATAAAAACTGCAATTAACAAATAGAAAGCACTTAATTCCATACTAAATATTGAAGACAAAAGACTACCAGTATGGACACTGCTCTCAAGTTAATTATCTCCCTCTCTATCCATAGAGAGGGAGATGTGTAAACCAAGACAGGATAAGAGGCACTGTGATAGCTACATGGATAGAATATTATCTCTAGCATTCTATTCATGAAGTATCCATTCAGCTCAGTTGAGAGATGGGCATCTGATGAAAGTGACTTCCAGATGATCACAGTCAAGAGACCTGTACAACGTCATGATTAAAGAATGGAGGGTTAGAATTTGTTCCACTGTCAGTATATAGTGACTGGTAATGGTCTTGAGACCATCTGAATTCTGGAAGAACAGCACAGCAAATAAGAGACAGTATCTCTATATTTTAAAAAAAAATGCATCCTTTGTAAATTTGTGTGTTAGTTTAATTACTTAATTATTAAGTATTTGTTGATCATTCTAGGTGAAACTATCATTACACCCCAGGAGATTATGTCCAGTCTGGAAGCCATGTGGTTTACACAAAATATGCTTCACAGAAATTCAAGACATTAGATGATCCAGGGTTTTTCGTTGACACTAAACACAGACAAGAGAATGCTGGCTTGAAATGGTTGAGACTGAGTCATCACAAAGATGATGAGTCTTCAGCAACTGTACTATAAAAAGAACAAAAGAAGATAAAGGAAAAATACAGCAAAAGGACAGATTATTCTTGAGTGGGAGAACTTGAAATAGAAAGGTAGAAATGGCACTGAAGATAGACTCCTAAATCACCTTAAAGGACAGAGAACTACCAGAAGTCAAATCCCAGATCTAGAAAGGGGGAAACATTTGAAATGTAAAGAAGGTATAAAAAAATGAAATAAAAAAATAAAACTTAAAAAAAAATAAAAAATAAAAAACTAACTAGAAAAAAAAGAAGTCAAATCCCATCTATGCCAAACAGGTATCTGATGTGTCATAAAGCTTCGCATAATGCCATTTACACTGGTATCCCCTGGCTGGATCCATAACAAAGAAGGATAGAATTGGAACTGCATGGTGCTTTTATTTATTTTTCAATCTTTGTTGATTTAAAATGCTAGAAACTTTACATAAAATCTAGATTCTTGGCTTATCTTTAAAATAACCTGGAGACTGACGCAGTGTTCAACTGAGACAATTCCTCCTTGAAGTCATCATCTAGAGTTAGCTATTTGTAGCCTTCTTTAAATGAAATATGCCACAATCCCTCTTCCGCCCACTTCACTTTCTTAAACTGTCTTTACCATCCCTGTTGTGCATTCCTGATTAAAACCCTAGAAAGAAGGAAATACATTTGCATAAATAATTATAATCTGAAGTGAAGGCCTAAATCATTGTGGGAGTGTGTTCATTCTCTCAATAACCATTTTCTATATTCCTTCTGATTGTTAAGTCCCCTGCTGTGCTGGGCAATTGCTATGCCTGGGCTCCAGTACATATTCTAGTGAAGGATGTGTGAGCTAGCCACCACCCTAAAGTGATACACTCCTGTTACATATGCAAAGCACAGTGTGTCCAAGGAATAGATGACACATGTGAGAGACCAATATCAGGATACCCCAAGACCAAGTTCTCAACACAAAGGAGATTTATTTTCCCCAGGGGAACAAAAGGCAAAGAAGGGGAAGGAAATGAGAGAGAGGAGGAAGGGAGTATTTGTCTCAGAGGGCAAAGGACTGCCTCTGGATAAAGAAATAGCCAGCTATGGCCCATAGGAAAATGGTGGTTTATAAAAGGTAAAGGGGAAAACCTTATGCTAGGATGAGGTGTTTAATTTTAATTGAGCATGTTAACTAGGTGAACCAAAGAGGGCTTTTCGTTGTGGATTTTCAATACTTTAGTAGTTAGACCTTGGTAGTCAGCCTCAGAAGGAGGAAGTGGTCAAATAAGGAATAGACCTTGGTACCTAGCTTTAGGAATAGACCTTGGTACCTAGCTTTAGGAATAGAATCTACTGGTTTTCAGCAAGACAGAGGGAATGTGAAGAAAGGCAAGGGCTGCCAGAGCCACATGCTTGAGCAGGCTAGTGTCCCTTCACATGCACCTATCCGTTCCTCTCTAATCTTCACTCATATTTAATAGACAATCATATTTTTAAAAATTGAACATAATAAAAGCAACAAATGAGAAATCTCTAAAAGCTAGAAAGAAATATAAAAAAGAAGCAAACTGAATCAAAGAAGGCATG
The DNA here is from genome assembly GCA_019843965.1 of Rhynchomys soricoides. Lineage (NCBI taxonomy): Eukaryota > Metazoa > Chordata > Mammalia > Rodentia > Muridae > Rhynchomys > Rhynchomys soricoides. The sequence goes on along the minus strand of JADRCH010000148.1, from coordinate 766,317 downwards.
AAAGGGCAGTAATGAGTTCCTGGGACCTTCATTGTTTTCTTACATCTTTTATATACTGGATATGATACTGGAAATCCTACATTATGCAGTTATCAACAGGCACAAACAAGCCAAAACCCTAAATTTAACCCTTTCTATCCAGACTAAGGTCTGAGGGAAGGATGAGTTAGCAAGTAGTGTAGTTATTTTTTTAAATTTTTTATACAATATATTTTGATCACATTCTTTACCCTCCCCCAAGTTCTGCTAGATCCTCCCTGTACCCCTACTCATCTGTTGTATAGCAAGTCTTTTTCTGACAAGACACAACATACCTGTCTACTCACCCCAGATAGGAAACCCACATAAGACCAAAGTATAGATATTACCAAAATCCAACTTGGTGAACCAATGAGTTTTATTTGGGATTACTTATAGGAGTGTGAGTGAGGGGTTATTTGCAGGAGCAGAAATTATTCAGATGACATTTCACAAAAGTTGGGAACCTGGACCACACTGCACAGTCTGAAGAGTTGGAGGGATATCCTTTCCAGGCAATTCAGTTGACCTAAACCCCTTCCAGGCAACTCATCTGGTCTCAGGGTCATTGCAGCATGATTTGTCTGGGAGTCACTCTCAGAAGTCTTTGTTGTTTACTCATGGGAGCGATAAACCTAGTGAATCTGCTTGGTTTTAGGGACTTCCTGTCCCTGATGCTATTTTGAGTTGCTTACCTTAAGGCTTAATCAGCTTCTCTGCACAATACCACTCAACTGGATTCTCTTTCACTCTCCTTCTCCCTCTCCCTCTCCCTCTCCCTCTCCCTCTCTCTCTCCTTCTCCTTCTCCCTCTCTCTCTCCTTCTCCTTCTTCCTCTCTCCCTCTCTCTGCAAAAAAAAAGTAAAAAATGAAACAAAAAAAGCTAAATTAAAACTAAAAAGACAAAAATCCCCAAATCATAACAACAACATATATACACAAAAAAAACCATGGAGTTAATTTTGTGTTCACCAACTACTCCCAACCTCGAGGCCTGCCCTGGAGTATGGTAGGTAAGCCCAGTGTCATACCATTGGAGAAAACTAATTTCCCCTTTTCCAGAAGCTACCCATTGCAAATAGTTTCTCCTTAGCTAGGAATGGGTCTTTGTACCCACTTTCCCTTCTCACTGCTGGGGTTTTGCCTGGCTTAAATATGTGCAGGTATTACACATGGTGTCACAGATTTGATAATAGCCAAACATGAAAAGAATGACGCCTCTCACCCCTGTGCTATCATGAGTCTTCCCAGAGAAGTAAACTTAGCTACACTTCTACCAAGCCACCAGGAAAATCAATTATAAGCAAGCTCTACTTTTACTTCCTCCACTGAACTAAAGTCAGAACATAGAATAAAAACTAAGTTTCCACCCTGCCCAGAATCAATGAGGCAGAAAGATGAAAAGGAAAGTTGTACTACTTCTGTGTGATTCTCATGAGAAATTCCCCCCATAGGCTCATGTAGTTAAGCACTTGCTCCCTAGTTGGTGGTTCTATTTGAAGAGGTTTTGGCTTTTGCCAGCAATAGCACTTGGGAGAGCAGGCCCTGCACCTCTCCTGAGCAGCACAGTATTGCTTGCCCCAATGGCTGGGTAAGGGTGAGCGGCCCTGAGGTCATGAACATGAGAGAGCTTGCCCCACCACTGTCTGCAGTGAAGTGGCATAGGCACTGGGATGGTGCCCTGCACTCTCTCACCCCTAGTCACCTGTGACAATCTGGAGAGCTGGCCCAGGGGTCATGAGAGCAGGAAAGCTGTCCCTGCCCCTCACTGGCTGCAGCACTCAGAAGATCAGGGCCTGTACCTCACCTGAGAAACATAGTGGAGCTGGCCCTGGTGATGGAGACATGGTTGAGCCAGCCCTGAGGGTATAAGAGTGAGGCCCCAAGGATGCGAGAGCTGTTGGCAGGGTGTGGGCTAGGAGAAGCTATGCTAGAGAGCTAACCCTGGTGGTGCTGGTAACAGAGAGCTGGTGGGCTGACCAAATCAAGTACCACCCAAGCCCAGATCTAAGGCATTATGTTGGCCCACCTCAAAATGTATCTCATCTATGAACTGCTAGAGTGTGTGAAGCGACCAATCCTGCAGATCCAAAGCTGCAGGATCTCCATGACACAGGGCAAGAACAGAATAAATAAGATGAATCCTAGTGATAAACAGTGTTGATAGTATAGCAGAAACCAGAAAACTCAAAGGAGACCGACCAAATGTTATTGCAATGAACATTTGCAAGTAAAGATATGTAGACAGAGGGATATACTGTGAGACACACTGTAGGACACACTGTACTACAGTTTCTATGACAAGCAGTTTTTTATCATTTTTTGTTTTTTATTTTCTTTGCCGAGGGAGGTTGCAAGGTCAACAAAGGGGTGGGGAGGTGAGTGGGACTGGGGTGCATGATGAATCATTATTCATTATTTTATTGATTCATGAAGAATCAATAAAAGTTTTGTTTGTTTGTTTTTTCAAGTAGAGCCTTGCCGGTGGAAGTATGTCAATATGAGTGGGATTTGGGCTTTATAACCTCACTCTGCTTCCTGTTCTGTCTCTGTGCTTCCTGTGTATGAACATAAGAGTGCGTGTCCTATTTCTTGCTACCATGCCTTCTCTGTCATTACGGACTCTATCCCTCCGGAGCTGTAAGCTGAAATTACCCCTGCCCTTCCTTATGTGTATTTTGTCATGATGTTTTATCACAGAAACAGAAAAATAACTATGACATTTAGAACCCCTACCTGGTGGTGCCAGTAGCGCCCATATGGGCGCTGAGCTTCTGCACCAGCCATTGGCAGTGAGGTAGAATAAGTGATTTTTTCTTTACTTCTTCCCTCCCTCGTAAGGAATTGAGCTCCCAGACCTTCACAGTTACCATGAGTGGAAATGCTCTACTGGGGAAGCATTACTGAATACCCATCCAACATGAATGTACATATGCTAAACAGATCAAATTCCTGCTGAAAAAAATCTACAGGATCTAGCACCTTAAAACTTAATACCCAGATTGCCTTGTCCCACCAAATACCAGACCCTCTTATGAGAAAAAAGTCAACATTTGCTAATCCAGAATTGACTCATAGTTCAACCACATGGATATCCTGGTTCTGTGACATCAGAACCCTCACACACTAAGGTGCAGTTATTAGCTCTTCCTCCAGGTGCAGTATCCTTTCTTGGACACCTTTCTTGGACACATGACCAGTGTCCTAAAACATCGCCTCAGTACGTGCAACCTAGGCCTGCCACACATCACACGACATTACTCTCCGCTTTCTTTCTCTCCAAATAAGGATTTCTAAAATAGTAGGGAGTAGATTCAGTTACTGGGTCTGTGGTTATTAGCACAATAAAAATCCATCAGGGCAAGAATTTTCATGTAGTTTGCAAACATTCTGAGAGCACATCCACCTAGAAAAGTCCAAGGTACAGTTAGTGCTTATCCATGGTTTACAGAATATAGTTGTAGAGCATAGTAAGTATGTATGTCAATTTGCCTCAGTGTATCACTATATACCATATCTACTTATAGTTCAAGATGGGCATTCTACACTCTTATGATGAGGTTCAACATAGATATATCATTTTAAGCATGGACATGTGATTGCAAATACACTATATCATTAGCATAAATAAATATTGGATGGTTCTTTACTATCGATATGTCATTGAGAGGAAAATAAAAGAACTTTAGTTATTGGAACTGAGATGTGTAGAAGAGAAAAGTAGATGATAGAAAGGCTCCTTGGTTTAAATTAGACCAACAGAACACTTTTTTTTTTTTTGATACTTTATTTACATTTCAAATGTTTTCCCCTTTCCAGGCCTCCCCTTCGGAAAACCCCTATCCCATCTCCCCTCCCCCTGCCTCTATAAGGGTATTCCCCCACCCACCCACCCACTCCCATCTTCTCTCCCTGGCATTCCCCTATACTGGGGCATCTAACACCTTCAGGCCCAAGGCCTCTCCTCCCACTGATGGCCAACAAGGCCATCCTCTGCCACATATGCGGCCAGAACCATGGGTCCCTCCCTGTATATTCTTTGTTTGTTGGTCCAGTCTTCAGGAGCTCCTGGAGGTCAGGCCAGTTGCCACTGTTGCTCCCTCCATGGGGCTGCAAACTCCCTCAGCTCCTTCAGTCCCTTCTCCAACTCCTCCACCTGGGACTCTATGCTCAGTCCAACAGTTGCTGTGAATTGAATCTTGGGTATTCCGAACTTTTGGGCTAATATTCACTTATTAGTGAGTACATTCCATGTTCATTCTTTTGTGACTGAGTTACCTCACTCAGGATGATATTTTCAAGTTCCATCCATTTGCCTGTGAATTTCATGAAGTCATTTTTTTTCATAGCTGAGTAGTATTCCATTGTGTACATGGACCACACATTTTTAAAGATTATTGTTAAGGAAAACTGAATGAAAAGCTGGTGGGATGGTTCACCTGATAAAAGTTAAGTAACTTGTACCAGCTTGATGATGTGAGGCTGATCCTTAGAACCCATAGTAAAATGAAAGAACCGACTTCCCAAAGCTGGTCTCTTTGGGAACACACACACAGCCACACACACACACACACACACACACACACACACATACAAGCATGCACACACACATAAGATTAAAAAATAATAATTAATAATAATTTTTAAAAGAAAATTGAATTAGGGGCAAGAGAAATGTCTTACTTAGCTGAGAATGTGTTTGCCAAATTAGCAAACATCTGACCTGAGTTCAAACTGCAGGACCCACAAAAAATTCAGGCATGATGGCATAGACTTGTAATCTCAGCACTGTGGGCAGAGACTGCTGGATCTCAGGGGCTCTCTAGCTAGTCAGCCTAACCTTCACAGTGAGTTCAAATCAGTGAGAAAGACTGCCTGAAAAGGTAAAGCAGACAGTGCCTTAGCATTGTCACCTGAGGTTGACAACCTCTATCCTCTACACACATGTTTGTCACTGGAACACACGTGAACACTAATAAGGGGGTAAGGGAGAAAGAAAACGAATCGGCCTTCCAGAATCTGTAACACAGGTGTGGTTTGTTTGATTTTGATTGAGTTGGCTGGTTAGTTTTGAGTTCTCATTTTGTTGGGAACTTCAATTCACATTTGTTTCCATTTGCTTCAGAATATCTCCACAGGGGTGTGTGAGCATTAGGTGGAACTGGCAAAGTCTATTCGCACTCAGCCTCTCAGGCCCACCTTCTTTTCTGCCAGTTACTTAGTAGCTCTCTCACCCTCTCCAGTGCCTCATAGTCTCTTCTCCTCTGTCCTTTCTTACCTTTGTCCAGCTGTCACTCACCCCGGGGTTCCTTGAAGAACATTTTAACTGGTTTTTCTGCCTTGCATCAGATCTGCAGCTCAACAATATGTGAGACCACTTGCTAATCTTCATTTAAATACTCTTGGTGACTCAGAGATTTCAGGGCACCCCCCTCTGCCTGCAAGATTCAATCTGATTCCTCTCTTATCAAAATCTCTCCTTTATTCCTTAGCCTTTCCATTCTGCTGAGTACATTATGATCAATTACAGACTTTTGTTAAAAAAAAATTATTTATTTTATATGTACAAGTACATCGAATCCCATTACAGATGGCTTTGAGCCAGCATGTAGTTGCTGAGAATTGAACTCAGGACCTCTGGAAGGCCTGACAGTCCTGTTAACCACTGAGCCAACTCTCTAACCCCAATTCTTTTTTTCTTTTTTTTTTTTTAAAGAGAAAAACCGGTGTTGCATGGGATGCTGATAGTTGGGATAAAAATTCAGATAACTGCCTTAAGGGACTTTCATAATCTGCAAATGCATTTTTCCATGGCAAGTCACTGTCATTGTAGTAGATGGTGAACATGTGGTATCACATCTTACAACAAAGTTAAAAAAATAAATAAATAAAAAGGAATCTGAAAATCTGAGAGGGGTCACCCTGTGAGCTGTGTTCTCCATTTGTTTCTACAGGGAGCCCCGCAAAGTAGTCCTTCACAAAGGCTCCACTGGCCTGGGCTTCAACATTGTGGGCGGGGAAGATGGAGAAGGTATTTTTGTTTCCTTCATTCTGGCCGGTGGACCAGCAGACCTGAGTGGGGAGCTCCAGAGAGGAGACCAGATCTTATCGGTGAGTATGTCTCTTTAATGTCTTTTCCATTTACATCTAGCATCATCCATGAAGAAATCACTTTCATTACAAAGGGAGATGTTTCACAGCCTTGGGAGTATTGTGGTTTAGATGACCCCTAGGTACATGATGCTTGTCACTTTACTTTTCCTGGATAAAGGTAGTGGTTCTGGCATCTTTTAGATTGTGATGTGTATCTGGATGCAACAGAATCCTGAGAAGGAAACTTTATTTAAATGGTATGCTGTTTGCTTATTAAATACAATCTTCTCAGAACTTGTGACCACACCCCTAAAACTTTGGTTTTATAATACTTTGGTGCATATAAATATATGAGAATGCCACTTGGTGTGGCAAGGGTGATATGTGGCAAGGGGCAGAATTTGCCTAAGTTGAAGAATTACCAGCAACAAAATAAATAAAAACTTAACAGAAAAGAATTACCAGTAACAACTTTTTAAGCTTATATTATTTGCTAATAAGTTTATTAAAGTAAAGTTTAAGGTCACTTTACAGAGGTATCTGATAAACAAAAACCTGTACCTAGTGTATACAGCTGAATGTGTTTAGAAATAGATGCATTTCTATGAATCTCTTATCATAATGTACCATCATAAATATATCCACCATCTCTAATAGTATCTCCTAGTACTTTATCTGTGTGTTATCACTTATAACATACTTGAATCACATCAAGCCTATTAAAATTTTTTAAGTGGGGTTGGAGAAATGGCTCAATCTGTAAGCTGCTTGCTTGCAAGCACTGGAACCTGAGTCCAGGTCCACAGCACTCATATGAAAAGCCAGGACAGTAGTGCACACCTGTAATCTAGTGCTCGGAAGGCAGAACGTGAGAGAAGAAAACAGCCAGTGTCTACCCCTGGTCTGTACACACACACACGCACACACACACACACACACACACTACAAAAAGAATTAAATATACAGTATTATTAACTATAGGTACTATGCTGTAATATAGATTTCAAGAACTTCATCTTTCATAACTATAAAATTAATTTTCAGCTCAAAAGGTATCTCCCTATATTTATATGAAAGAATCAGGCTCCCTAATATTGAGTAACCTGCCAAAATTTACCAAGTTAATATATACAATTAATTTTTTATTTGTAAAATACAAGTGAAGTTTCCTCCCAGCCCTGACCTTTCTTTCTACTTTTCCTTTTATCTTGCTTTCTTTTATGTTCTTCTGTGTGTTCATGTATTTATTGACTGCTTCCTATATAAAGCTCCCTTCCTGGTGGGGCGGATGGTTAAATCCATTGCTAATGGTTATAATCATATTAGAGTTTTAATAATTATGTAAATAATGAGAATTATATGCGGATTCTAGTTCTTATAGAGGATTATGGTTCACAACTCAATAAAGCACATAGTTTTTGTTCTCATTGTATACTCAGAAAAAGAAATGTTTTCACTTTATAGCTATAATTTATAGATAGAATTTTCCACCTAAATTTGTTAGGCATTATTTCAGTCCCTTAAACAAATGAGCAAATATCCTCCCATTTCTATTGCTGCCTCTTTATTTCTCTCCCCATACTTTACACTTCTCTCTCTCTCTCTCTCTCTCTCTGTCTCTCTTGTGCTTGCTCGCTCGCTCTTACACATGCATGCATACACACATAGCTTCCCTTAATAATTCACAGCAGTTGACCTAAGTACAGACAGTACCCAGAAGTCTGTGTGGATGGCCTGGCCATACCAACAGGTTTCCTACATATTCATATCTCTGTGATCCAAGAGCTTACAGCTCACTGGATGCTGAGTCTGAAAGATGTGATGTAAGGTCTTACACCAGTACCTTATTCTGCCATCCAAGGGCTGAACTATGTCTTTTTCTCTTAAATGACATACAAGATATGCCATGCAGCTATTCAGGCTTATTGCTGATATTGGTTTACATGACTCTTTCTTCATTATCTGGTGATAGTTCTGAAAGAGAAAGTTTCCTGTCTAAAAAGAGTTTTTATTCTCAACATTTGGCACAGTGACTGCTTCATAGCATGTGCTCAAAAGAGGTCATTATAGCCTGGGAGTCCAGTTCTGAAATCTTCCATCATCCCAAAGGAAATTTGTTAGGTGTCCTGCCATCTCCTCACAGTCAGGACTCAATGGTCACAGCACATTTTGAGACAGAAACACTTCCACATGAACTAAGCTGTGTCCATTTTTAAGGAGATGCCAACAGTCATGGTAAGTTGCTCTTCCTCCGACTTTACAGACTGAAAAGGAGAATCTGAAAAGATAAATGATTTCCTCAGCCGCATCATTACTGACTATAGATGGATTCTTAACTTCTCTTGGTCCCAAAGTAGGAGTCCTCTCTATGTGCAGCAGTCTTCAAGATTCTGCCAACAGAATTACAGTCATTAGATTGACGCTCACTGCTCTGACCTCATGCTGTGGTTAGAAACTAAAGTAAGAATACCTGGAGTACTTTTTACTCAGGCCCTATTTATAGGAGATTTAATCGTATGACCATACCATACATCCTCAGTTTAAGGATGATAAAGGAAATACAGAAGCTAATAATAGTGGAGGATTCAAAGGAAGATAACTCAAAAGTATTTCTGCTTTTAAAAATAGATCCATCTGTTGGACCACAAATCAAGTAAGGCAACCAACCAAAATTAGAGTCTTGAAAATTACAATTCTTGGGACATGGCAGTTTCTGGAGATCTGATGGTATACTCTTTATTATGCACAATTGAATGGCAGAAAATGTCATCTGGAAATTTTTTCCCATTAGAAAGGAAGAGAGAACTTTTTTCTTTTTTATCTTGCTTGAGTTTATTTAACTGTCAGTAGGAAGTATCTAACTTCAAGTTAAGTACTGTGCTTGTACTGGGTAACTCTTGGAGAAGAAATAAACGTTTAGAGACTGTGATGAAATAATGGGTGGGAAGGAAATGAAAAGTTAGAATTATAAATAGTAGAAGGGGAAAGATACGGAATTTTGCACCCACAGCTTAAACTGGACAGTAAGAGCAAGAGGTACATTCCAAGAAAATATAAAGCAGAAATCTTTAACAATCAAAGCTAAATTAAAAACTCTGTGCATGACACCAGGTCATGTAAGATCAATTTCCATATTATTCAGGTTAACCGTAGTCTAGACAGTTCAGATGGAGGGAAGAGGGTTTGGAGAACATTTCACTCTCAGGCACTCTTCACAGATAAGAGAGCTGTGTAGTAAACAGTATGCTTAGGATCAAGGGCAGAGTATCCACTCCAGAAGAACTCCACCATCCAGACTATAGGCTTTTCCTAGTAATGTGTTTGATAATGGCTTACAGCATGGCAGCTCTAGTGTGCTAGCTTTTGTGTTCTCCCTCTGTCCCTCCTTCTCTCTTTCTCTCTCTCTCTCTCTCTCTCTCTCTCTCTCTCTCTCTCTCTCAGACTAACATTTAAATTGCTACATGTCACATGGCAACTCTTCGTTCAATTCCGCTATTACTGGTAACAACTCTAAAAATTAAGATCGATTTTAATACAATTGTTTTTAATTTTTGAGAACTGCTGTATGTATACAATATATTTCCACCAAATCCACCCCTCCTCTTCTCCTCCTTCTCCTGCTTCTCCAAGGTCAATTCCAGTCACTCCCAACTTCTTGTCTTCCTTTTTGCCTTTCTTTAAAAAATAATAACCCAATTATATTCATGGTGTGAGGCCACCCACTGAAGCATTGACATCCTACCAAAAACCCATCCCGACAGGAAAACGGCTCTCCCCCAGCAGCCGTGACTGGTTGGACCTTGTGCAGGTTTTATGGGCCACTCCAGCTGCACTGAATTCCTGAGTGTGGCATACAAGTTACTACTAGATGACACTCTTTGCCATCAGTCCTCTCAACTTCAGTCTCTTTCCGTCTTTCTGCCCTCTGTCTATACCGTTTCCTGAGCTTTGGCATAGGAGTGTATGATATAGATATTTCTGATGTTTTTAAAGTATCAGATAACCATGCCTAGGTAGAATTGATATGGCTTGGATTATTCCTTCTTTCACACAGGGTTTAGACTAGGTCTGTATCCCCCAAAAAGAATGTTTCAAGGAATATAGTGGTTTGTTACCATAGTTACTTAGCACCAAGTGTCTTCAACTGAAGAACTTGTCAAAACATCTGTGTACCAGTGTGCCCTGGGGATGATAGCCTGAATACAGATAAAGTAATGGTTTTTCCAAACTTCTTTAGCCACCAAACCCTTACATAATAAATGTCTTGGAGGACAGTAAGGTGAGAAGTGTGGGGTAGATATTTTTATAATTCCCAAAGTTAAACATTTATTATATTGGTTTTTGCTATTTGTTTGATTTAGCATACAATGTATTGGGTTTCATCATGACACCCTCATCTACATCAAGACACACTGTTCCTTGCCCCCTCCTCCACTGCCCTCCCCTGTCCCACCTGCCCCATCTTTCTAGCCCCCTCCAGTCTCTCCAGTAAACTTCCCCTTCTCTGCTTTCAACTCAGAGAAATGCCATTTCCTTCTCTCTGCTCCCCATTCAGACACAGGATGGTGGGTGCCATCTAGTGTTTAGTATGTGGACATCAGCTGAACGCTGCTTGGCCACTTAAAGCATCAGCTAGCCAGTTTCCACCATGGAGACCTGCTCCCATCACAACTACAGTTCAGAAGTAGTTAAGATAATGAAAGATTTTTAAAAGCCATCACCTTAGATTAACTACCATACTCCTATTATAGGTGATCTTTTCTCTCTGCTTCTCCCCGTATGTACTTATTTCTTAGAGATTCAATGTAGAAAAAATTTCAATCATTGAAAGTAAATTAAAGTAATTTTGGGACAGATTTTAGAGCATTCATCAGGCAAATACATTAACCAACACAGTGATTTTTTTCTTGGGCACTCTTTCTGCAGAAGAAAAAACAGAAAAGTTTCTGTTTGTTTTAGTGCTTTGCTAAATTAAAAAAAAAAAAAAGTGAAACCAGGCATGTTCTAAAAACTGGAAAACCCAGGAGCACAAGGCCATCATCTCCTGAGGGCCTTCCTGCTGCATTATAACAGAACAGAGAATATCATATGACAACACAAAACAAGCACACAAAATATACAAGCTAACAAACTGTGCAAGGATTCAAAATGCACAAGCATACAAAATGTATGGCTCTTTCTGTAAAGCCACTAATGCTAACATGAGTGCCCCATCCCATCCTATGACCTGGTAGCTTCCAAATACTGTTAACATATGAAGGAATTAACATGAAGGAATGAATTTACAACATATGACCTCTGACACTTAAATAGGCATTTAACCCATAGCAGTTCAATTTTGCCCTAAGAGTCCTTTATTTTATTCCTATTGGTTGTCAATGGCATACAAATGCCCCCAGTCACATACAACCTTTTAGCCTCTGGAAAGGACAGTCTTTTTAAAAGTGTATCATAGCATTTCTTGACTTCTCCAAAACCTTCCTATGACCTTCCTTTGTCCTCAGACACTAGGATGTTGGTGTGGTATGCACAGTAATGAGGCATCTGGCTTGGGCCTACCAATGTAGTTCCATCTATACTCCTTCCTCTATACTCACTCATACTTCAGCCACCCTGGCTTTGCCTTCACCTCTAACTGGTGTGCTATTAAAAATATCACTCATCTGGGTTCAATCCTGCAATCGATCCATACAATCATCATATCACAACTGCAGGATTATGAGTAGGTATCAGATTCCAGGAAGCCAGGGTTCTGGGTGATGCAGGAAGGCTTGGAACAACAGTTACTTACTAACTGTCAAGAAACATTTATCGTACAAGAGCCCTATATGCAGGCTGCCCTTGGAACACTCAAGAGCAGAGAGCAGCATCCTAAACATCTGGTAGTGACAGCAGGAAGCTACCAGATGTTTAGGGGTCAGTCTGTCTCAAAGCTAGAAAGTCACTTCAGTTTCTTCTTTTATAAAATGAAAGTGATCATTTCTCGACATATTCTAAAGGTCCAATGAGAAGCAAGGACTGAGCAATAGCCCTAGTGTGCTGGGCTCTCTCATGCTATAGAATTCCTCTGAGTAAATGAGGATCTTCTGTTATCTAGAAAAAGACTGGCAAGCTGGACTCACCATGCTTCCTTGGAGAAACATCTGACATTCTCTGGCATAGAATCTTAGCTGTGTAACACATAGTAAATGAAAACAAAACAAAACAACTCAATAAACATAATGGGCAGTGAGAACCCATGTTAACACTGCTACTTTCCAGTTATACTCCTTACTGCCCACTTATTCAGTGTGTCATCATCATACATAACACAGCTCCACTGAAAAGATGCCATAAAAAATAATACAGCAGTGAACATGACCTATGGTAGGTATCCCATGGGATGCCTGCTGAAAGACTCAGGTGTAAATAGCCTTCTAAAGCCCAAACTTCAATTCAAGAAAACTGGGACCATTTGGTCTCAAAGTGGTATTTCTACAATGTGCATGTATAACACAAGATCTGTGAAAAGATTTCAAAAAAGTGTTCATGATCCAGCAATGAATCAGAAAAACCCAGCAGAAATAGAGACCATGTAAGTATTTTCTAGTCCTGTTGAATTTGAGGACTCCCCCCCCCCAGAACACAAATGATTATCATATGAAATATGTTTTAGAAATTCTGTCTTAAACTAATCTTCAGAAAACTTTGACATTTGTTTGCTTTGGGAGAAATAAAATTTATACTGTAAAGTCCTTATAGGGCATCCACTAATTGAATAAAGTGACTGAGTGTTGAGAACAGAACATGAAAGTGTAGTTTATGTCCTTGATAAGCATAGTGCTTCTTGAAGATCCGGACATATGATGATTTCCAACATGGAAAGCTAACAGAAATTGACAGACCCACTGGGGCCAGTGTAAGAAAGTGGGGAGATTTGTACAGGGGACTGCTTCCCCACAAAGGGAGCCTAGAGGCAGAATAACAGAGAACCTGGGATAAAACACCTAATACCAGTTGAACAATCCCTTCACACCAAGAACTGTGTTAAATACACAGTCTTTGAATTCCTCCCAAACACTTGGTTGACTTGAAGGTTCAGAGAAATTCAATAATGTGCCTGAGATCACACAGATCATTGGCACTGACCATGGTGTTTGAACTGCTATTGCTTCTGATTTCAAACTAATACCCTTATTGCAGCTCAAAACTTTAGAAAGGAAATTGAATGTGGCACTTACATCTGAGACTATCTACACTCAAACTTTAGTTGTTGGGAGAAAAAACACATTTGATGCCTACTGTAATAAAGCAGTTATGAAGAGATGTGTGGGCCCCCTAGGAAGCCTTTGTGCCTGTAGACTCCTAGATACTTCCAAGAATCAATGTCCTTGGAAGCATCACTCAAGATCAAGACAGCCTCTCATTTACCTCATATCCCCTTAGTGGATTTGGACCCAGGCCATCAAAGGTTCTTAGAAAAGCTAGCTCAACTCTCTGTGATATTTATCTGGATCTCTATGCCCTGGACCTGTCTACCCTGAATTTCAACTATCTTAAAATTTTGAACTTTCTAGCTGATGGAATGTATTTGCCAATTCGGACACATCCTGTTGACTAATAGGAAATCCTATAAATCAGGGGGGGAATTAAATATTATGCTACATAAGTAAGTAAAACTTTGACTTTTTTTTAAATCAGCTTATAGTTTATTCTCTCTTCTTTAAAGGGGAGGTGGGGTGGTCAGAGGCTAGAGAAATGTCTCAATAGTTAAGATACTGGGTACTCTTCCAGAGGTCCCAGGTTCAATTCCCAGCACCCACATAGCAGCTTACAACTGTCTATAATTTCTGTTCCAAGGGATTCAACTCCCTCTTACACATACAGACAAACAACCAATGTACAGAAAATAAAAATAAATAAATTATTTTTTAAAAAGAGGTCCATTTAGATGAGTAGCAGTTTCTATACAACCTAATTTCTCTTGGTAGACATTCACAATGTGCTGTGATAGCTGATCCCAGACCAAGGGCAGAGCTTACTAACAGATTTCTCCTCTGAGGTAAGGAGTGGCCATCAACTAAAATGGAATCACTTGGCTGCACTTTGGTTTTACTTCTTAAAAATCTTGCTAGTTAATAACACTTAGATTTATGTCAAGTTTATATGCTCAAAGCCTCTTACTGTGGCACCATCTTACCTTTGTTGGATCTTTAGGATATGTTGAGAAATGATCACTTGCATTTTATAGAAGAATAAACTGAAATGACTTTCTAGCTTGGAGCCAGACTGACCCCCAAGCACTAGCTGCCTGCTGTCAATACCAGATACTTAGCAATGCTACTCTCTGCCCTTGAGTGTCATGATGGTAGCCTGCATATAGAGAACCAACCTGCTGTAGTTCTTGGCTCCAAGCAAATGTTACCAGCTCTGGGTATATAAAGAGTTAATAAAGAGAAAAAGGAATTTGCTATAGAAATAATTTATAATTCATAGGACCTTAGAAAGTTGTAGGAAATGCAGCTCAGAGGTCCGAAAGGAAACTCTGCAGGGGCTAGTGCTTGAGGGTGCTCCAGCAGCATCACCAAGGGTCATTTGCACCCAGGCTAAACTGTTCTGCAAAACTCTGTCTCCCTCCCTCTTCCTTTCCTTCTCTGGTATAGGATGCTAGCTAGATCTCAGCCCCTCCCCATGATGAGGATAAAGAAATCTGCCCCAATCAGTATCTCTAATGAGGTAGAGATGTGTTTCCTTCCCATCTTGGATATTTTAAAACAAGAAACATCTGAGATGTTTGGGCTTGCCAAGCTCCACAAAAGGAATTTTAGATCTACAGTGTAAGAATTATAATTACTCCTTAAGCAATAGAAATTGCTTCTGGAGTGTGACCTACAATGGCCCAAGCCTGAAAAGGAGTAACAAGATGACAAAATGGTCCTAAATACTGGGAACAGACATGGTTTGCCTATTATTGTCTTGCAGATTTAAGTTCTAAAATTCATAAAGGTTACAGCATTGCATAAAGCCACAAAATAAGTGGTCTACTCAACTTCAAAGTCAGTGATGCTTCTTTTTTAAATCTTTCACACCAATTTCAGTCATATAATTCTGCAACTTACAATCTTTCCATAAGTTCCCACTGCCTTTTCTTCTAATTACCCTCAGTTAATGGCAGTCAATACAGATATTTGCTGTGTGTGTGTGAGTGTGTGTATGTGTGCAGGTGTGGGTGAATAAGTGTGGGTTCATATTTAAATGCAGATGTGACTGATGTACGTGTGTCCTTGCATGTGTGGAGGCCAGAGGTTAGTCTCAATCATCATTCCTCAGGTGCTGCCCATCTTGATTTTTGAGACAGGATCTCTCACTAGCCTGAAACTCTTTGATTAGGCCAGGTTGGTCATCCAGGAATCCTCGGATATCTGTCTGTCTGGAGCTCCCCAATCCCAGCATGTCACCACACCTGGCTTCTAGATGATTTGAGGTCAATGCACCTGGGTTCTAAACAGGAAATCTGGAGATCCAGACCATGTCCTCATGCTTGCACTGCAAGCACATTACTAACCATCTTTATCATAATGGAGCTAATTCAGCAGTACAAAGACTATATAACTATAGGTATGGCATGCAGAAGAAGTGAAAAATATTTTGTGTATAATTACAATCTTATTTGCTAATTTGTGGTTTACTGAATACCCCATTGCCAAGAATCAGCCTTGGCTTAGAAAGGGAGTCCCGAGGAAAGGGTGTTTGAGAGTGGCAAAAGAACAACTCAAAGTCAAATTGTGGGTGCAAGCTGACAGCTTGTGTTCTACTTGAGACAGCTTTCCAGATAGGTCTCTGTTTGAGACAGCTCTCTGCCAAAGACAGCTCTCTAATGCTAGAAGAAAAAAAATTCTAAAAGCTCTCTGGATAGCTCATGGGCTTTCCAACCAAAATCAGAAAAGCCATCAGAAAAAAAATTTCTTTGGGTTTTTCTGACCCAGTCAGAAATCCTGTTACAAAAATTCTAAAAGAACTATAATGAAATTATAAAAGAGCTGTTCACTCTCCAAGAAGTTCTCTCTGGGTTCACTGTAGACCCAAACCCAGTCTTTTATTTAAATATCAATTCAGTCATTTACTCCAGGTTTCCTTTTGCCTATCCCTTAAATCAACACCCCATGACCTTATTCCCTTGATTCTTAGAAAACGACAGCAAGTATTTTTTTAGCATTGCAAATGAATCCAGAGATCTGCATGCCTCTGTAAGCACAGACAGAAAGTTTAGATGGATGGGATCCAGCTCTGAGATCACCATTCCCACAATGGTTGTGCCTAAACAAACTCTATACCAGGCTGCCCTTGAACTCAGGAATCTGCCTGCCTTTGTAAATACAAACAATAAATGTAGCTGAGTGGGATCTTGCCCTGTGATCACCACTTCCCAAATCTCTTTATCTCTTTCCTTAATATCTTTCCAACAAGCTGGCTTATAGTGGATCTGACTCTATTTTTTAGGTCTGTGAAGCTCCTCACACAATTCATATTACATTCTTATATTTTACATAGTTGAGAAATTATACATTCTTGAACTCATGTTTTCAGAGTTATTTCCCACAGCCTTAAGGGCACTCCTGAATGTCTCAGCATTTACCATTTTGCTGAGACATTTGACACATCCTCACTTCCCAGACTCATACTTCTTCTAATTATCATGGAGTCATTAACCTTGACAGGGAGAATATTTCCCTAAAGAGGAACAGGAAGTAAAATATTTATTTTTTTATACAAACAAGCCTCACACCCAGCAACCATCAACACTTGTGGAGGCCCACACCCTGTTGGCTCTATTCCAGGGGCCATAACCATATCACATTGTCCTTCCATGACCATGAAGGACTTGAGACCCCATGATTTGTTGCTATATTTTAAAGCCTTGAATAGTATCTGGCATTTCATGCCAGTATTTAAGATTTAGTGGTGAGGAACAGAATCTTTCTCTCTAGGGCCCTACACTGGGGGAAGTTAAAAGGTATAAGGATAAAGACAAATTCTTAAAGAACTTAAGAAGGAAACCAATGAAATGACCCAGTAGGTAAAACCCACAACCAAACCTGATTGGGAGTTTAGTCCATTGGACACACACGGTAGAAGGAAGAACTGACTCCATACCCACCCACACACACACATACAGACAAACACACTAAATTATTTTTGCATAATTATTTTTTTAATTTTTTATTTATTATTCTCATATATTACACCCCAACAGCAGTTTTCGCTCCTTCCTCCTCTCCCAGTTCCTCCCCCATCTCCCCATCCACTCCTCCTTCATTTTCCTTCAGAAAAAGACAGGTGTCCCAGGGATATCAATTAAGTATGGCATATCAAGTTTCAATAAGATTAGGCACTTCCCCTTTTATTAAGGCTGGATAAGGCAACCTAATAGGAGAAAGGGGGTCCTCAACGTAGCCAAAAGAGTCAGAGACAGCCCTTGTACCCACTATTAGGAATCCCACAAGAAGACCAAGCTACACATCTGTTACATATATGAAGAGGGCCTAGATCAAATCCACGCAGGCTTTCTGATTATTGGTTCAGTCTTACAGTCTCAGTGAGCCCCTATAAGCCCAGGTTGGTTGATTCTGCAGGTTTGTTTGTTATTTGTTTTTAGTATTTTTTTTACAGTATCTTTGACCCCTCTGGTTCCTACAATCCTTTCTTCCCCTCTTCAGCAGGAATTTCCCGAGCTCTGCTAATGTTTGGATGTGAGTATCAATATCTGTTTCCAACAGTTACAGGATGAAGGCTCTCTGACCATTGAGTTAGGCACCCATCTGGCCTCCTGGATACCAGCATGGCCTCTGGTAGAACAGCAGGCTTCTTCTGGAATAGTAATTCTTTTAAGGCATAAAGAACTTGGATAGCATACAAGAGAAATGAAGAAAGCCTTAGATAGAGGAGGAGAAGCCTAGACAGATGCTGCACAACTGTTCCAGGTGATAAAATTAATCATGGGCAGGAAATTCTGTCTACATTGTTTCCATGGAAACTCCCATCAGGAGGCTCATGCTCTGAAATTATCACATCAAAAACTAATTTGCAATCAAAACAATCATGGGCTGAAAACTGCTTACCCTGAAATTCCTGATGCTTAGTGAATATTTTAATTAAATTATAAGCCATACCAGGGAGAGAGGAACAAAAATTATATTTGAAGCATGGCTTGAATAACATTTGTGATGACATTTTAATTGTAAAGATCAAATTGCAGGTAGAGAAACAAAGACAAAGAATAATTTTCTGGAAACTGGTTCTGAGATGATCCACTGGAGGACTAGTTATTAAAGTCAGGAACATTAAGAGTTCAAGGAAGAGTGGTTTACTTGATCTGGAAGAAGTTAGTTTAAAAAGACCCTTAGGTAGGATTCAGATACTGGGAGAAATGGCCACCCTCCTCTTCCCTGTATCTCCAGAGTTTGGGGGAAGGTTGGTTGTTTATTTGGTTATTTTTCTTGGTTAGGGGCCTTTTATGCGATTTTATTTTCTCTGCAGACTGAGTTGGTTGAGATGCAGGATTGCTTGTGTCTTGCTGATCACTGCATTCCAGGGCCTAAGCCAGTACCAGACACATAGGCATGTGAGTAAAAGGTAAAATAGTTGGTGGAAAATAGAAGTTGAAGGAACCTATCCTCAGAAGTTTGCTTGTGAAATCTTCCATGAAAATGTTCAGGTCTTTCTTCAGTCATGTGAGTCATTTAAGATGCTCTCTACAGCCTCTGTGTTCAGGCATGATTTTGGAAGGGGAGTTAATTGGGCTGAAACCCCTATAGTATTAATAGCTGAATTGTGGCTTCCAGGATCATGCCCCAGGCATAGCATTTTTCAAGAATGGCAGCTGTGATTTGGGGGGAAGACAAGACCTCCCTGAACATCAATGAAGTTGTTAGAAAGAAAACACTCCCTTCTTTATCCTAGGCCCACAGTATTTTCTGCTTCAGGTAAAACTATTTTCAGGGATTCCTTCCCATAAGGATCTCTCCTGGATTATCCCCTGAGCCTTGAAACTTAATGCTAGTCACTCCCAAACAGCTATCAAATCCTGGGCTCTCCTATCTGAACCGAGACTAAATTGTTACCCGTGGAACACCTTCTATCTCCCTGTTACCTATGAGACACCTTTGCTAGTATGCATTGTGTGATAACAATGATCATGTATCTGTTCCAATTAGTAGTTTCTGATTCACCAAGCCATGTTTCCATTTGTGTTCTCAAGTCTATCTGAGACAGTCAGGGAAAACACTATTATCATGACCTTACACGAAAGGCCCAAGCTTGGAGAGATATATATTTAACCATATAATAGAAGCAACCAGAAGCCTGCATTGTTGAATTGTACGTCTCTTAGATATTTTTCCAGTTATTTCCATAAACTGGCATAGGAACCAAGCACTCCTGCAAAATGAAATAAACAGATGGCAACTGGGATTGTTCCTTGAATATCCACAGGATGGCAGCAAAAGATTTTGCACAGAGCTGTGTGAAGGAGGCTTTGTATTTGAATAGTGGTAGTCACATTGGTAATGTTAGTTGTTATTACAGTGGTGGATTTAAAATATATAATTTAGTGCAAAAAAAGATAAATCAAAAATGGAAGTAGAAATAATTTATTGTTTTTTTCTTTAATTTTAATTATGAGAGTCTGCCTTCAAAGACAAAATCAAAACCTATGATCCCCCTGCCTCTACATGGGTTTACAGCCATGTGCTTCCATGCTCAATGGCCATCTCATTTTGAAACAAAGCACTGAAGATGAGACAGGAAAGCTGAGATTGGTGGTTTCTTGAGAAAGCTCAATAAGGATGGCTCCTTCTTGATTTTGTGTTCTATATTTCTCTTATCTGAAGGAGAAAAAGCCAGGAGCCAGTGAGAAATCAATCTTCCATGTCATTTTATTTCTTTTTATTTCTTGTTCAATATCTTCCCTAGAGATAGAACTTCTTGCTGGATCAATGACACTGTGTAACAAATTATAGACATAGTAATTGCCTTTATCTCTCAGGTCTCCCGGGCAAAATAAAGTGCACTAAACTTTATACAGCTATTCTATTCTCCTACTTCTAACTTTGATTGAACCCAGGAAGGGGCAGTACTTTCTTTCCTTGTGTTTCCTTTGGTTCCCTGTTCTGTGTTGAGCAGGAGTTGCCTTCACCAGTGCAGATCCTGATTATAGACATAAATAGGTATGAGGTAGTCATGCCTGGAATTGAGGCTAGGAAATCTTTCCAACTTATCATAAATTTGATTCTGTGTCATTGAGCATCAGCCTTATGTAAGAAGACAGCACTTAGCCATTATTGCAAGAGCTATAAATAAATAAATAAACAAACAAACAAAACATAAAGCCAAGTGATGATGCTTCAGTTTTGAAGTTCCTTTAACAGTGTGTCATGCTGTCCATATTTCTCTTCCCCTTTTCTTGGGTTTTAAATTTTCTTTCTATCATTACCCTGATGATCATTGCTTATGAAACAGTCAACTCACATTTTTTGCCACTTAGAGTGACAATATTTTCACCTTGGGTGGCCTGTGATTTTTTTCTTCCTCCTAGGAAAAGTCTAAGATAGCATAATTTAGATTCCCTAACTACCGTCCATCTGAACTTCTTTTTGACAAATATCACATTCTTCTCTCTCTCTCTCTCTCTCTCTCTCTCTCTCTCTCTCTCTCTCTCTCTCTCTCTCTCTCTGGATTTACTCATCCCTTATTCCTAGCTACAAAAACCTTTATAGAGGCTTCTGAGTTACACTGCTCTATGGCACTGACCCATGTGTCACTCCCGAAGATGTTCTCTGAGTTCTTTGGGAAGGTTCCTTTAGTTATAAGGAAAATACAAAGAGGTAGGGGATTTCTACAAACCACACAGGAAGACCTAAGCAGGATCTGTGCTCTCCTTTGCTCCCAGACATAAATCTGAAGTGAGACCCTTCCCTTCCGGTCCAAGCAGAAACTGTGATTAACCTCATTAAACTGTAACCAGGTGTGGAAAGTAAAGCACATTCAAGATGTGGAAGCAGTGTGAGCAGTGAAACATGAGATACGAAGACTAATCAAGGGTCTTGAGTGCCAGGCTGAGGCACTGAGGCACTAAACCAGATAAGGCTAGGAAAAGCAAGTGGAGTCCACATGTAGCTCAGTGGGACCACAAACTCCTGACCCTTCCACAGTTCTGCCAAGTAGAAGGTTATCATGTACAACCCATGGAGCCCTTCCAACTCCTCTGTGTTAGGTATATGTGTGTGAGAGAAATCCATGATAAAAGAATTTACTAAATATGTCGAAGTCATTAATTTCTGCTTAAATAGACTTGTTCCTGGATTTCTTTTCAATTAATAAAGTATTTAAAGCAAGTTAAAAACTGAAGGCATATGCCTGTGCATTTTCAGAGACCATGGTTAGAATCTGATCAAGATAAAGTCTAATGTGTAACTTGCTCGTAACATGTCCAGCCTCACCCATAGAGGATCTGCCTTTCTTCATCACCTGCCATGGTTAACCTTTTACACTTTGTCTAAAATATTCTCCCTACTCCCAATTCCTCCTCTGACCTGATGTCTTCCATTGTCCCTCAGCTCTAAGATAGTTCCATACTGGATGTCTTCTCTCCCTATTCCTACACAATCGTAACACACACATACACACACACACACACAGAAACTCCTCCTGCTTAGTTAGCTCCCTTAAAGCTACGCCCCACCCATTCTCTCTACACTTAGCACATTAATGTGTAAAGTCACGTTTAGTGCTCCTCTTCCCTCATTAAACTATAACCAGGAAAATGTCATTCTTGTTGACTTGACGCATTATGAATAGCATATGATAAATCAAGTTATAAATACAATGAGTAAAACAAGTTAGATCACTATTGGAAATATATAGATTTTTGAGTGAAGACCTCAGAATATAATAGTTGGCCAAGATTGCACATACCAAATACATATGTAGTGAGAAGGGTATGGTGTGCATATCACTGATTTTCTAAGTGTTGCCAACTGACAACAATGTGTGTATCCAAGCCAAATTGAGGAATATTTAGAATCGTATCTAACGTCTGTAGTCCTTTATAATATCAGTCACTAGAGGGCAACATACTCAAACTCTGAACATCCTTTGGGGTGGAAGGAGAAGAGCAAAATATTTTCCCCTTTTTTTCTGATTAGAATGTGTATGGATAATCTTATGTTTGTAGTAGTTATAGGAGCTGTGGGCTGTAGTTTCCATGATTATGGGTTTAACAGTTGTAATTACCTTTCTACTGTGAAATTAAAACCTAGATTAACTGTGATAATCACATCTCCAAGCACAGCAAATATCATCTCACACGAGCCTCCTACCACAGCACAGGGAAATACATTCTTTTCCCATTTTCTAATAAAATCATTCAGATTCGACAGCATTAAATGAGTGTGTGGCTGTACGGAATTAAAGTACCTACAAAGACACACCTAGTACGTAGTTATACTAGGTATTTCATATCCCCTGCCCAACCAGATAGATGAAGAGAAGAGCATATTCTTGTGGCCACAAGATGCCATCTGGTGGTGCTGTCTCAAGGGTCTATCTCAGTCCTGTCTATAGGCATGTAGCCCTGGAGCATCCTTCTGTAAGAATCAGTCACAATGATATAGGAATATACCTGTAATCCCCATACTTTTTAAGGCAAGGCAGGAGGATTGGCATCAGTTTGAAGTCAGTCTGGGTTCTGGTGTGTTTCAAATGATGGGTTTCAAACAGTGTGTTTCGAATAATGAAGAACAGAGCAAATAATTAGATGGCATGTGGTCCATGTTTGCTGCCTGCGATGTCAGAGTGAATCTGACTTGGCAGAAGCTAAACTAATAATTCCAGAATCAAAGCAGTCAAGCACTGAAGAAGACATGTGTTTGTAAAACTTGAACTTTGGGATTCACAACGGACTGGCCAAATCTTTTCACTGTCTTGGTCTAAGAAAACATCAGTAGAGCCCCCTAGTGGCCCCTATGAGGCCTGTTTATACCAAGTACAACCTTGCATGCTACAGAAGCAAACAAAGTGGAGGCATCATAAATCCAAATGGCTTCGTCCTTCGAACTCCAGAAAGGTTGACTTGTAGCTCACCTGCTGCTCTCTTCCATTCTTGTCCTCATTGTACTTCCTAATGATGCAGCCAGCAAATGGGATTCAGGAATTCCATCGACTATCTTCAGCTTAGGAGCTGTGGGGATTTTGTTTCCTCTGTCCAAGGTGCTCTGAGTCCATGCAGAGGTATGGGGACAATAAGAATGTGTATTTCTCATGGGGCAGCTGAATCTTCACCTCTGTTTTCACTCTGATAACTGTCAAGTATGAACTTGTTGAGAAATTGGCTGTGCAGAATGTCACTCAGTACACTCAGATCTTCGTTATAGGTATTGGATGGTGTGACCATCACCAACATGTTGAAAGGCCTGTAGGCTGCTGGGAAAACGGACCAAGGCAGTGCCTACTGTGTTTAGGTTTATTTGACACAGGGGAGGATTTAGTCTTTATTGGCCATTATTTTGGTTCTTGACACACTTGTCAGGCCTTGCCATGAAATGAATGCTAACTCATCTGCACTGACGCTGGAAAGTACAATCAAAAGCAAAGGGGTACTGATAACCAAGAAGCTGTGGATCAGATTTCTGTCATGGAGCACCAACGATCTTCAACACATCACTTGTACTCAGGCTCCAAACCTAGGCTAGTAATGACTTGCTATTGCTGCTCACTCCATTAAGCACAATATACACAACAGAAACTCATTTACCACATTGTAGTTGCTCATGAAGAAGCCAATAGACAATCTACAGGGGCTCAGAGAACTTATCACAAAATAGTCCTGCATTTTTAGTCTCCATGGTAGCTAGATTTTTTTTTTTTTTTAATTTTCAAAGAGTAAAAAGAGACTTTAAAATCAGCAGAATTTGAACCCAGATTCTCTACTAACTAGATATGGGACCTTTGAACATGTCTTTGCTGAGTATTCTCATCTATAAAATAAAGCCAGTGACTTGGCTTAACAATCCTTGTGGGCTTTAATTATATTATCAGCTGTATAATCTGCATCATAGTTACCAATGTCAAGTGGTCAGCCTCCTTTGGCAACAACATGAGTTGGCCCAAAGTTAATGGTTCCACAAGCTGAGCTGGTCTCAGCTCTAAGAGCAAATGTCTCCAGTTTCAAAGTGACTGTTTCACCTGAGCTGGTGACACAGTCTAGGTCCTACCACATAATCTGACCTCTAGTGCACTTTCTTACTTTAGTTCTTACCTGGGTAGCACCCAGGGATCTAACATTCTCAATGCTCTTTCTGCCCTCTCAATGAAGTCAGATTAAGTGGTTCACAATGAGCTTAAATAAGGTAAGCAATCTCAACTACCTTTATCAGCGTTTTAACAGTATTAGATCTTAAGCCCAAGGCTAAATAAGTTGATCTTAATTAACTCCTGGGATACTACAGTTTGCAGTAACTTTAAAGAAGGACCTGCAGGAACACAGTACTCCAAAGCATTTCAAAATCCAGATAAAGTTGTACTGTCTTTAATGGAAGACCTTGGATTCTTACTAATCCTTATATATGGTTCAGCACCTGGCACATTGCAGACTATCAGTAAATGTAAATTTAAATGCTTTGGAGGTCATGATATACTGTGTATGTGTGTGTGCATGTGCATGTTCAGATATAAGTATGTATATGTGTGTATGTTTACACATGAGCACATACATGTATGTAGACCAGAGAAAAATCTTGGGTATCATTCTTCAGATGCCGTTTATCTTGCCTTATGAGTCAGACAGCTTATCTCATTGGCGTGGGCTAGTTCAGCAATGTTGGAGGCCACAAAGTCCCAAGTTGTGGGGAATGGGGTGAGGTTTCCATTGTTGTGAAGAGACACTATGACCAAAGTGACTTATCTAAAAGAAAACATTTAATTGGGGCTTGCTTGCAGTTCAAAGGTTTAATCCATTGTAATCATGGCAAGAAGCATGGTATCATGCAAACAGACATGGTACTAGTGAAGTAGCTTAGAGTTCTACATCTACATCAGCAGGCAGCAAGAAGAGTGAGACACTGGGCCTGGCTTAAGCATCTGAAACCTCAAAGTCCACGACCAGTGACTCTTCCTCCAAAAATGCCACACCTACAATAGCACACCACCTAATAGCGCCAATTATAGGTGCATACTGACCTTTTTACTCAAGCTCTTAGCATTGAATCCAGGTCTTCTCTATTGCATAGCAAGCACTTTACTGGCTGAGCTATCTCCCCAGCCTGCTCATATATACTTCTTGGCCTACAGAACCACTAAAGACAAAGACAGAGATTGGCTGAAGGGAGTTGGCAGAAACTGAAGCACAGCACTTTTCCTCAGTTGAAAACAAAATAATAAAAGGTTGTCTAGAAAATGGTTCAAAAGATTCAGGTGCTTGTAACAAGTAAAGCTAACAGGATCCCAGGACCCACATGGTAGACAGAGAGAACGACTCCCACAAGTGTCCTCTGACCTCCACATGAGCATGACTACACAAATAAACACACACAACCCATACACGTGAAAAATGTAAAATATAAACACACACATGTGAATGCACAAATAGTAAATAAATAAGAGAGAAAATATTCTGTATCAGAAAGAACCATAAAAGTAAGATTTGAATTGGACTTTCTAAAACAAGGAGGCCATGCAGCATGTGGCGGTTGACAAAGACAAGGATTCCTAGTCCCATAGACAATACCATAACAAGAGAGGTACAAAAGCTTCAGGCAGATGATCTTAATGACAAGGTCTCTTAGATAAAAGTTACCTTTGGAAACCTGTATCTCACGGTCCATTTTCCTGTCTCTGTTTTAATTTTCTTTGATCACGTTGGACACTTCTCCCACATTATGCATGGGAGGGAAGTGGCATTCTCTCTGTGTGTGCCATGCTGACTTCCTTGGATCTACTTCTCAGAGTATGCCTCACAGAAAGGTTCAGCTCCTTAGCACACAGCTTCAATACTGTTCTCTTAATACAGCAAAGATTTGCTCTTTTCCTTCATCCCTGATACGAGTATAGTGTCACCTCCATAGTTCCCAGGATAAACATTTCATCTTAAACTCATATCCCCATGTTCTGAAACTACTCTGGCAAGAAGAACCAGCCAGATTTGGTTGGCAATTTTGGCTTTACGAAACAAACGTCTTTAGTTTCACACACAAAATAATGTTTTAGGTTTTTTTAATCTAGCAACTGCTTACCCCTGAAGAACACTTTTATAATTCGTCTTCTATTCATATTAAAAATACAAATTTAAAAAGAATTTAGTGGCCAACAACAGTGGTTTTGGGTTAAATGATACAGAGTTGGCATTTTTCTAGGTAAGCATTTCCGGTTTCATGTTTTCCCTCACGAGGCTATAGTTTTCTATGTTTCTATATGTATAGAATTGTTACAGATACTTTGATCTAGAACTGTTGCTTAGAGGTGATGATTGTGGAAGTAAAAATAACTTTCCTTGCTGCTCACTTCAAAGCCATGTATATGTGAAAAAAAGTCTGCATGTTAAAAGAACAGCTGCCATTTGTTGAATGGGTTTTTATATCTTAGTCTCAATATAACCTTTCTACCCTTTGGAAGTAGATATTCTCATCATCACCTCATAGACATACAGAGGTAAAATCCCAACATGTAAGGCTATGGGCAGAGCTTCTATAGTTGCCCCGTTGATGGATAGATGGTAGATAGATAGATAGATAGATAGATAGATAGATAGATGCAAACATACATACATACATACATACATACATATATATACATACTGTACTGGCTGGTTTTGTGTCAACTTGACACAAGCTGGGGTTATCACAGAGAAAGGAGTTTCAGTTGAAAAAATGCCTCCAGGAGATCCAGCTGCAAGGCATTTTCTCAATTAGTGATCAAGGGGAGGGCCCCTTGTGAGTGGTACCATCTGTGAGCTGGTAGTCTTGGGCTCTATAAGAAAGCTAGCTGAGCAAGCCAGAAGAAGCAAGCAAGCCAGTAAGCAGCACCCCTCCATGGCCTCTGTATCAGCTCCTGCTTCCCAACCTGCTTGAGTTCCAGTCCTGACTTCCTTTGATGATGAACAGCAGCATGGAAATGCAAGCTCAATAAACCCTTTCATCCCCAGCTTGGATCTTGGTCATGATGTTTGTGCAGGAATAGAAACCCTGACTAAGACACATACATACATACATACATACATACATACATACATACATACACACATAAATAGACTAGTGTTAGACCAGTTCTTGGAAATACAGTACCAATTTTCATCCATCTATAATATTACTATTGTTTGATTTATTTTCAGGCAAATTTTTATTTTCTTCATCTAAGCTCTTGAGATGCCATCCTAAAAAGCAGGGTGTCCTCTTGTTGACAGTGAGCACCTTGAAAGTGAAGGCTGTCTGTTAAATATGTACAAGCTTGGGACATGGCAGGGGACCTGTTCTTATCAAACAAGTTCCATTAGAAGTAATTATCAGGTAAATAAATATAAGGTTTTTACAATGTAAAAAGGTAAAAAAAAAGTGTATAGTTCTTTCCACAATCAAGCATTACACAAACACATACACAATCACACACACACAATCACAAGATTAGATTACAACATTCTAACTACAGAGAAATGTGTACAATATCTTTCTTTGTTTCATAAATCAAGTGACTAAGGAAAAAAGTTCTAAAGCTAAATGGTGACAAACAGTAGAGCCACATTCAATGAGCAGTTTCAAAATCATCCCTGTCCCTGGGTTTTGGAGCCTGAGATAACATAAGAGGACTAATAAAAATTAGCACGCTACCCTAAATGACTTCTGTCTTTCAACTCTGTGTGTGTGTGTGTGTGTGTGTGTGTGTGTGTGTTATAAAGAACTGCAGCATCATTTACTTTCTTTAATGAAATAGTTGCTGTTCTCATTGCATATGATGGAAATCGACATTAGCTGGGAACTTCCAGATGTCAGACAGTGGGCAATTACCAGTTTTGCCTCTGAAACCAAACCTTTCTGCTAAGATTTGGGTTAATTTGTGTTCTAAAAAGAAATTTATAGGACCAAATCACAAGCTAAATTTTTAAAAATAAATATAACATATAGTTATACATATTTTTTCTAGAAAATACAGTGTAAATTATACATTTTCTTGCTTAGTTATATATGCTTTATGAACATTTGCTAGTCTCATATGTATGCAAAACCCACATCTCTTTTTTACTAACCTCACTTTCTCATTATACCTACCTTTTGGAAAAGCAATATTTACATATAATGCATTCTTTGCAAATGAGAATTCTGCAGGCATAATGACCTATTACTTAACGTTCAAGGTTTTCACATTTCTCCAAATATAGCTCTCCCCTAAGTGTTTCTACAACCTGAATTTTCTAGCTAAAGTCCACACCAAAATCTTGTTTATTTAAAGGCAGCTTGTAAAATTTTATTTATTCTTCTCTCATACAGTAAATTTCTACCAGTTTCCCTTCCCCGACTCCTCCCAGTTCTCCCCTTCCACCTTCTCTCTCCCCCACATCCACTGCTCCTCCATTTTCCTTCAGAAAAGAGAAGACTTCCTAGTGATATCAACCCAGCAAGCATAACAACTTACAATAAGAGTGAGCACAAACCCTTATATCAAGGCTAGATGAGGCAACCCAGTAGGGGGAAAAGGGTCTCAAGAGCAAGTGAAAGAGTCATAGACACCCCACACTCCCACTGTGAGTAGTTCCACAAACATCTCAAGCTATACACCCACAGCATGTTATACAGAGGATCTATCACAGTCCCTCGCGGGGTCCATGATTGTCACTTCAGTCTCCGTGAGCCCCTATGAACGGTGCTTAATTGATTCTATGAGCAGTGTTCTCCTGGTGTTCTTGACCTCTCAGGCTCCTACAGTCCTTCCTCCCCTTCTAGTGTTTGAACCACGCCAAAATCTTAACAACACACTGCTGGTTTTATATTTTTAAGAGTAAAGGAAGCTGGTTGTGTTGGCATACATCTATAACTCCCATGAGAGAAGCTGAATCGAAGGGGTTTTGAGGCGAGTGTGACTATAGAGCAGAATTCTACTTCAACATAAAATAAGATAAAAGATAACGATAATAAAAAAGATAAAAAGATAAAGCAAGAAGCAGAGATTGCAGCTGATATGATGGAAATCTTGACCTATGCTTACATTCTAAAATCCAAAGGAAAGATGGTGCTAGACAAAAGATAAAAGGCAGGTGGGAAGGAAAACATGGAGTCTAAAGCCTACAACTTATAATGATGATGTTAAGGAGCAGGCTGAACATTCAGTCCGTTCTTTGATACGCAGCAGGGTTCTACATTAGACACATGGATTTAAGAGTGTCCAAAAGCAGTTTTAGGGGCCAGAAATTCCCAAGGTGCTTTCTCCAGAGTCCTAGACAGAAAAAAAAAAAAAAACCCAACTTAAGGCATACCCTTGACTTAAAGCCGTAGAGCATTATATATAAACAGGACCCTCTGAGATAGCATTTTGTAACTCTAGTTTCAATAGTTTTACTATTTCAATATGGGAAAACAAGTTCCTCTGGCTTGTCCCAATTGACAGCTAGCTTGACATTTTAGTTGTCTTGATGGATTAGAAGAATTTTTATGAACCTTTACATTAAGTTTTGGCTTCAAGTGGCTAGTGCAAGTTGAAAAAATTCTATAGTAAATACAATCAGCTATAGTTTGCCCTCTCTACACAGTAGGACAAATCAACTAGGGAGAAACAGAGAAGAAGGTGGAGACAGATTAGTCCAAGGTCATGAGGAGAACATTAGGAGCACGAGTAGGGGTGTGGAGCCAACTGAGACAGTCACAGAGGAAAGGGAGGCAGAGAGAATGAACGTGGCCCCTCCGGGATGCACTAATCAGGAGAGGATTGCAGAAGTGAGACCCTGAGTGTAGGACAGAGAGGCATCTGGAATGGGGAACAAAGAAAAACTGTACCCAAGAATTAAAGGACCCCTAGCTTTGCAGAGTAATGCATGTGGTGACTTTTCCAGGTGCCATGTGTTTGCAAAAGAGAAATCATTAAGCTCCATTTAATTGCTCAGTGGGAAAAGGAAAGATGGGAGACAAGAGCTAAAGATTCAGAGTCATATTTTGAGTTCTGAGAAACTCCCAGTGACAGTAACAAAAAGTTAGTTGTTTTATTCTCAGGCTGACAACTGGAATATGCTAGATGAAGCTTTAAAGTTGCAGGTCCCTGTTTCCTAAAACCTCCTGTGCTCCCCCCTTCCCCAGTACTTATTGACTTCATGCTGGTCAGGCTGATCTCACTGATGTGACAGAGCCTGCTCAACCCTTGCAGCCAGTCTTTCTCAAAATTGACCAGTGCAACCTACAGTTTAAGGAGAGAGATTCACTAAGGAGGTGCAAACTTGGTCACAGGGTTATTAAGATGATGTTTAGATGCACTGGGAAGTGCTTTCTGTAATGACCAAAGCTGCAAAGTGGCCCCATATACTGAATCATTGTCTCTGAGAGAAGCCAGTTCTCCAGTCAGGGCTCCCACATGTCTGAAGGGACTTTTCTGTAGACAGAAAATCGTTAACCCTCAGTGATGACCTACACTGGCAAGAGCTGGGATTGCTATTCTTTAACATCCTTTCTTGATATACTGAGGGATCCTTGAGTTCTGTGCATGGAGGGGGGAGTTAGTTCAATGTTGGGTTGGTGTCTGTTTGAGGCAGGGTGCCACCTGCAAATCTGAGACAGGAAGTATGAAGTACAATACAGGAAAAGGACAGAGTAGTAGGGAAGAGAACAGCTTGTATGTCACATAGTCAGAAGCCCGCATCCTCACTGTTAGTTTGGAAACGTGATGATCACTCTGTGCCTCACCTTCTTCATCTTAAAAGTTGTCTTTAGTCTAGGTCTTAGAGGAACTAGAAATACAAAGCATCTTAGTCAATCTTCTTAGTCAATCTATGGTGACTACTGTTGTCTTTATGAATAATCACTTTCCATGTTTAAATTCTGGTCATAGGCCATCTTTTCTTTTTAATTAATTTATTTATTCACTTTTCATCCTGATCACAGCCCCCTCCTCCAAGTCTCCCCTCACACAGCTTTTTCCCCATTACCCAATATCATGCCACCCTGGCACATCAGTCCACTGCAGGACTAGGCACATCCTCTCCAACTGAGGTCAGACAAGGTGACCCAGTTAGGGGAATGGGATCCTCAAGCAAGCAACAGATTTAGGGACAAACTCCACTCCAGTTGTTGAGGTCGACCCTCATGAAAACGAAGCTGCACATTTTCTATATATGTGCCAGGGGCCTAGGTCCAGCCCATGTATGCTTTTTGGTTGGTGGTTCAGTCTCTAGGAGCTCCCAAGGGTCCAGGCAGTTGACTTTGTTGGTGTTCCTGTGGAGCTTCTATCCCCTATGGGTCCTTCAATCCTTCCCCCAGTTTTCCATAAGAAAAACTGAGCTTTGACCAATGTTTGGCTGTGCATCTATACATTATACTCACAGGCCATTGTTAAAAAGCCATTTGTTGCCTGGTAGTAGTAGCATTTGCTCTTAATCCCAGTACTCAGGGGAGTGGGGGGAAAAGCAGGCAGATCTCTGTGAGTTCTAGGCCAGTCTGGTCTACAGAGCTAGTTCTAGGACAGCCAGGTTTACACAAAGAAACACATCTTGGAAACAAACAAAAACAAAAAACAAAAAACCTAAAAAACAAACCCAAGTAACCAAACAAACAAAAAACAAAATAAAAAGCATCTGTCTGGAGTTTAGATGCATTCCCTCCATATCACCTCTCTCCTTTCCTACTCTATCCTCCTCACTCATTATTTACTGGAGGTTTTCTTTGTTCTACAAACTGAACCATGGAAATGAACATGATTTCCTGATGCTGTTTTGTAATTTAAAGGAGTATGGCCTTACAGCTCTATTCACACCCAGAGCTCCAGCAACTAGCCATGGAAATTCAGACTTTGCTGGGGAGTAGTGCTCTGTAGGGAGCTGCATTCTGTTTGCTAAATTGGAAGGGCTGGAAAGGAGGGAATTGGCTAGTAATTAGAAAAGATTTAAATGACTGGAGGAAAAAAATCCCTCCCTACCTATGTAAATGGAAAATTTCCTGATGCTTACAATACCCACTTGGGACTTCTGAAATATCAAGCACAGCCAAGGCTGCTTTATGAACTCTTGGTAAACACTTGAAAGAGTGGAGGAAGAGATAGAGAAGGCTTCCAGAGAAGGCTTCCTGAGGGCAGTCATTATTCCTCTTCTGAATTTCATTATTGCCTTTTCCAGAGTTTTGAAATGTTTCTATAGGTTCCTCTAAATCTCCTAATGCTCAGAAAAATTTTTTTAATATCACTGATTCTTCAAGTTAAGGCTGTTTATTGGGTTGTTCATCTAACACTTCCCAAAGGATGATATATTCAATATGGCTGCTCTGACATAGGAAGTTCTGCCCTCCCTGGAGAAAATCAATCACCTTCTCTGTGGATTCCTGGATATCTCTCCTATAAATACTCCTACCTCACTTTCTTCTCTGGCTTGTTGTCTTTACACAGTCAGCCATGGTACTGGCCACCAAGTCACTAGCAACATAGTTTATAGTGCTTCTTCAGAGGAAGTAAGAGTCAAAGGATCTTCAGACTTCTCAGAGTCATGGAAGAGACTGATTAGTCTCAAATAAGTCTACTGACCCACAATAATAATTCATAGTAACCATAGTTTGTGTACTATTTTGGGAATATAAGAAATATGAAGCAATGTAAGGAGCTTCTCTCATGAGGATTGCAGCCTAGTTGGTGATATTTATAAGGAAGATAACAAATAGATAAAGGAAGCAAATCATAAAATAAGGTATATAGTATAATCCCATTTTTAAGCAATAAGTATATCTGGAGGTAAATAGTATGGGTTGTGATGGTTGTTTAGTCATTTGCTTGCATATAAAGTCATGTAAGACACAGGATTGTAGAAGGTGTGTGTGTGTTTATGTGTAAGTATGTAGACAGAGGGGTGTTTAGAGAAGAATTATATGTCCAATTAATTACCAAATGTTACCTGAAGGCTAGGAAAGAAAGATGTCTACAGTTTCTAGTACTGTTATTAATATTATGAATTATCTTTATTGCTTAAAACGTAATAAGCCACTAAAGAAAGAGAAAGCTTTGTGTGATGCCCTTAGCTTACCGGGCTGCTGACCACCTAAGTAGCACTTGGCCATCAGCATGACAGCAAAGCTGAAATTGTGCAGCTTAACCTTGACATCAGAGAAAATGAAGGCATGAGGGAACTGCAGGAAATGGGAAGCAGAGCAGGGACCAAGAAGAGAGCCACAGGGGGTAAAACCAGGAAAGGGATGTGTTCGAAGCTAGGGGCTGCAGAGAAAGGTTTGCCTAGGAGATGGAGGTGAATTATATAGAGCACTAAATACTAGAATTTCCATCTAGACTGTGTTACAAATATGGTGAATGATACTGACAAGCTATTTCATTCTCTGGGCCTGAGTCAGTGTACCTATGATATGGGAGGATTAGATAAGACCAACCTTAATACTGCTCATGTCAAGGAACACTATGATCTGAAAAGAGTAGAGAGCTGTAGCAAACACCTTATTATAGAAAGCCTGAAATAAAAACACAAGAAATTTTCACATAGAGCTGAAGAGATGACTCAGTGGTAAAGAACACTTACTGCTCTTGCAAAGGAACTGGGTTCTTTACCTAGCACCCACATAGAGGCTCACAACTACCTGTAATTCCAAATCCAAGAAATCTATACCCTCTGGTAGTCTCTGTTTTTGAATGCATATGGTACACATAAACTCACAGATACATACCTATACACATAAAAATTATATACACACACATGCATACACACATGCATACATACATACATACATACATACATACATGTATAAATACATTCAGACAGACAAACAGATATAAATTTGGGCCAGAGAAGTATCTCAGCAGTTAAAGAGCACATGTTACTCTAGCAAGGAGCTGGGGTTCAGTCCCCTGTTTTCACACAGTGACTCCTCACAATGGCTGTAACTCCACCTCCAGAGAATCCAATTCATTCTTCTGGCTTCTGCAGTCATTGCACATGTATAATTCACAGATAGATATACAGGCAAAATACCTATAAACATAAAATAAAATAATAAACTAAAAATAAAATCTTCAAAATAATACCTTTTTCAAAAAGATTTTATTTATGCATGTGAGTACACTGTAGCTATCTTCAGACACACCAGAAGAGGGCATCAGATCCCATTATAGATGGTTTTGAGCCACCATGAGGTTGCTGGGAATTAAACTTAGGACCTCTGGAAGAGTAGTCAGTGCTCTTAACCATGGAGCCATCTCTCCAGCCCCAAAATGATACTTTTTAAAAGAAAAGATATTTGCATATAACCTACAAATAGAACAATACAAGAGGACCATTCACTTCATGTATAATGTGAACACTTACATTTGGAGAAAAATAGACCTGCTAGGTTATACCAAGTGCCTAACAAAGGTATAAGAACTTGAACCTGTGAAAAGAAGAGTGAGAGAAAGGAGAGATGGAGATCAGGGAGAAAGTTGGCAGATAATTAGATGCATTGGATAACAACATGGAGGGTTAAAAAATTGAATCTGTGATGATAGAAGAAAGGAAGGAAGGGGAAGGTTTTCTGCATGAAAGTATCAGCTAATGATTCCACAAGAAATAGAAAAGTACAAAATCACCATTTTCAAATCTTAATTAAATAATGCTTAGACAAATATAATCAATAGATGTTTCCAAAAGAATAAAGAAAAGTCGGTAGAGCATATTGAGGAAAAGGATCCTGTGACTTCAAAAAAATTACTCTTTGGATTTCCTATCAACAAATAGAAAAGTTATCTTTCGAGTGAAGAGATGTTTTGGTCCTTCCACAAGTAACTAACCTGGATATTACAAATAGTGAGGCAGCCACACATGTGGCCGTTCCTGCTGCCATGTAGTAAGCCATATACAACATTGCTTAGATTGTGCTAAAATTTTTGACTTGATTATGATCCAACAAATAAGTAAACACAAATTGTGGGACAGTTCAAAAACATCTGGCCTGATATCATTCTTTAAAAGGTCAATGTATTTAGTCATGTTCTAGATTAATAATGACTAACAACTCACAATAAAAACCAGATGCAATTCACACATAATGACCAAATTCTGGATTTAAGAAAAAAAATCCAAGCCTAGAGAGATGGCTCTGTGTTTAAGAGCACTGGTCGTTCTTCCAGAGGACCCAGGTTCAGTTCTCATCACCCACATGGCAGCTCATAACTGTCTATTATTCCAGTACTAAGGGACCCAATGTCCTCACACAGACACATGTGTAACCAAAATGTTACTGCACATAAAATCAGAATAAATAAAATATCCCTGAAAGACTCTTAAAGAAGACACCTAGGAAATTGAATAAATACTGTATATTATATAGCATAGAACTATCTTTAGTTTTGTTGGCTTCCTTTGATAGAAAATGGCATGAGGAGTATACAGAAAATGCTGAGGAGATGCCTGCTGACATATTCAAACTATTCAGAAAAGGTGATGGTGGTGGCGCCTCCACACCTCTCTCCCTGTTCTAACAGAAAGATGGGTAAGAATTAAAGAAAGAGTGAGAGAGAAAGAGCAAATGTTGTAAAACTTTAAGAACTGTTGGGTCTTAATGAAAGCTCTGTGAGATTTCAGTGCACCATTCTCCAAGTTTTCTACTATTTGAAATTGCACAAAATAAATTGGAAAGGAAATCTACTGCGATGGTCTAGATCAATACTTAGGGCTTATGTAGAGAAGTAGATAAGAACAGAAATAAAAAGGCAGCTTGAAGGCAAAGAAGATTCATAAGTATCGTTCCTCAACAGCAGTGGCAAATGTAATCTGATTGTAAGCCTTTGTATCCATTTAGATGAAGGAATGGAATTAGAAAAACCTAATTAATGAATTAATGAGCTTAATAAATGGTACTCAGGGGTGAGTAGGAAGAACTTTCTTTGCTGCTTTCAAATCCATGTGTTATTTTGTGCATAATTTCGACAAGTTAATCTAACAAAGTTCATTTGGAATTGGAATATAATATGAAAATTATGTTGAGAGGTTAAAGAAACACAAACTTAAAATGCTGTCATTAAAACTGCCTCATGCTGTAATTTCTAATTTTGTTATGGTAACCTGTGATGACTTAAAAATTATGCAGACTGTACTGTAGACTTTAAACAGAAACAAACTTTTGTCCCAGCATTTCTACCCAGCCACAATACTGTAGCTCTTTAAAACATCTGTTAGTATTTGGTTATATGATTTCTCACAACCAATTCTCTATAAGATCATATATCCTTACTACTGTTTTTTTATGAGAAAATTGGAATTATATATAACTAGCCTTCTAAAACTTTCTTCTGACTTAGCAATGTATCATGGTCATTTTTCAATTTCAGAATCTTAGATGGATATGCTGCTGCTGCTAATGAATGCATATGCTTTGATATATAAATATTTCACAATCTGTTTACTTGATTCCCTGTTGATGGCCACTAACAGTAGATTAATTCAGTAAAAACAAGTCAGCAACCTAGAAACTGCATACATGCCAAAAGAGAATTTGGAAAATGAATAGAGCACTTCCAGGCAGTCTCATTTTAAAATTAAACTAATAGGGCTGGAAGGTGACTCAGAGGACAAAATTTTGATCAAATTCTGAGGTTAAATTATTACCAGAATCCACCAAAGATAGCCTTGAATTTTACTCCAATTAAGAGAATCAGTCTCCTACTCAGCTATTAAAAACAATGACTTCATGAAACTCACAGGCAAATGGATAGAACTTGAAAATATCATCCTGAGCAAGGTAATGCAGTCACAAAAGAATGAACATGGTATGTACTCACTGATAAGTGGTTATTAGCCCAAAAGTTCGGAATAGCCAAGATTCACTTCACAGCAACCATTGGGCTGAGCTTGAGGTCCCAGATGGAGGAGTTGGAGAAGGGACTGAAGGAGCTGAGGGAGTTTGCAGCCCCATGGAGGGAGCAACAGTGTCAACTGGCCTGACCCCCTGTGCTGGCCACATATGTGGCAGAGGAAGGTCTTGTTAGCCATCAGGGGAAGGAGAGACCCTTGGGCCTGAGGGTGTTAGATGCCCCAGTATAGGGGAATGCCAAGGAGGGAAGATGAGAGTGGGTGGGTGGGTGGGTTGGTGGGAGAATACCCTCATAGAGGTAGGGGGATGGGATGAGGGGTTCCAATGGGGAGATCTGGAAAGAGGGAAACATTTGAAATGTAAATAAAGTAGAGAGAGAGAGAGAGAGAGAGAGAGAATGAGAATGAAGAGAATGAATCAGTCTCAAAGAACAGTTCCATATCGGCCCAGGATGGAGTGTTTGGAGAGAGAACAGAAAGGTGAGAGATACAGTGGATCTCATAGCAGTAAAGTCTCTCTCACTCTTTGCCTGGCAGTGTGAGAGAAAACAAGTGCGAGGATTCTTGGCAGTAGTGTTTTCAAGGTTATTAACCTATGCAATTGTATCCTCATGGATACCGCCAATACACCTACAGCCCTGTACGTGAAAAAACAAACAAATGATGGACATGACCTTGGAATGACAGTGGAGTTGTGATGCATTTTACAGACCACTTTTCTCAGGTGTAGATATTCTCCCTCACATCTATGTGTTAAGGGTAAACCTGAGGTTGCTCCACTGCATCATAATTGATGAGTCCCCCCCACCCAGCCAGAAAGTTTGTCAACTAATGAAGTTCCGGTACATCATAGAGAAAATAAAGAGCTATCACCAGGGGACAGCCCACATCTGACTGATCATCCGTCATCATAGAGCTTTGCAGAAGTTTAAATTAGTAAGCCCTACCCTCAAAGATTCTGTGTCCATGCCTACAGTACTCCCCCAGGAAGACAGAGTCATGAAAAGGTCTCTTAACAGTACCTGGTTTATTATAAGTAAATTGTAATTAATTGTCAAATAAAAGTTGATGATTTAAATAAAATTATGTGATCTAATGGTCATAAACATTTATTCATTGAAGGACTATTACCTAGCCTCTACATAGTATTCTATCTGTTAAGTGGATGGAGGTAAAGAGATGAAATGTTTACTCAAGGGAAGATTTTTTGATGTGTAAGTGAGGTAAATTATCAAATAGATCTGAATTCTATAAATTAAAACGTGGCCTTTCCAATATGAACAAAGAGGTTAAGTTCAAGGGAGCATGAGCAACATGCTCTAAGAAACTGGCACATAAGCTGAGAATTAGGGAAAAAACTGGCCAGATATGAGAATGGCCAAAGAATATTTCAGCTGTCTGGATCTCTGGCACAGATACCCAGAGGCAGAAGGAACCTTATACTGAGGCCAAACAGAATGAAAGTCCTTGTGGGAAAACAACAAAGAGTAATATGAGATGGAATAGAAAGATGGGCAAGGATCAAGGCCAGGAGTTTGGATTTATTCAAATCAAATAAGCAAGAAGTCAACAAAAAGATAGGGGAGGAAAGATGTGGACTTTATGTGAACTTTATGATAGCTGGCTGGTGAAAGAGAAATGATGTGGACATGAGGCACTCCCAGGCACAGTAGAAATTCATAGGCTCCTTCTATATCTCAAGAACAACTGCTAGGCTGCTAAAGGTGGGATGGATCAGCAAAAGAGTAATAGGGTCTCTAGCTAGACTAAACAGAGCTGCTGATGGGTTACAGGAGGAGATGAGAGAGGAAACAGAAAGATTCTTTATTGAAGAGCTCTAGTGATGGGTGTGGTATTGTTATCTGAGAGGAAGGGTAAACAATAATTAGGTTCAGGAGAAAATTGCTTGATCTTGAACACATTAAGTTTGAAATCTTCAATCCCAAATGAAAGTATATGGTAAAAAGGAGCATTATAAGCCTCTAGTTAAACTCATCCATACTGGAGATAGTGATTAGATCATGGGTTTGTGTAGTAAATGGCAAGGTCTCAGGTACCCTCTGCTTCTCTGCTTTCATTGAGATAGTTATTATTCCAAGCACATGGATCCTGGAAGTTCTTTCCTGTGCTTTATCACATAGGTTGGGTTTACGTAACTAGACTGATGTTATTATTTTCAGTTACAAACTGCAAAGTGATCAGCCCTCTACAGGTGCTTTTGGCACAGCTCAGACATTTTAAAATCTTTTTATAAATATAATTTTGCACTTTTTTCATCAGTGAGCCAAATTTAAAGGGAATATTAATGTTTAACTTCTAAGACACGTAAATATCCAGTATCAATTTTTCATTTTCCCTGTGTTCCAGAATTCTAGTCCTGAGTTCTCAGGCAGCTACTGTCAGAAGTGTTATCGCTCTCCGCCAAGTGCCACTGCCTCCAGGAGGAACGGGAAACTTAATTAGAAATTTCTACTTCACATGCAATTTATAGTTCATTCCCTCTGAAACTTGCTTTGGGGTGCTATAAACATTTAAAGCTGAGTGAACTATTTTTCTCAAGTTGTCAACAAAATGTATACAGAGGAGAGAGTATGATTGTTTATTAAACACTAGAAGGGACCTCAGACATTTAGTGTGAATCTCTCTTGCTTGATGAAGAAACTAAGGCACAGAGGGATGAGGGGATGACCCCAATGAAACAGGCTTACAGTGAGATACTACTTCAGCTTGGGATGCCTGGATTTACAGGGTCCCGTGCTTCCTTTTTCAGGAACTAACACTCTAGCATTACCCTTTATTGGAGTAACCTTATACTAGCCCAGGTTATCCTCTCGCTTCTTGTGACTTGAGAGGACCCTAGAGGGTAATTGCATTTCCTAACCATATGCCAGGCACTGTTCTAGGGGCTTTACATATATTAGTTCTTCTAACTTGATTGTGCTCTGTTGAGTGGGTGATCTGATTATTGCTACTTTGTACAGCAAGCCTCTTCTGCATGTGGCTCTCCTGTGCTCAGGAACTGACCCTGGGGGATATAAATAGCAAAATAATTATTAACATTGTCCATTTCTCTAAAGTCCTGGTGTATATCTTTCAAGAGCCTGAGAAGCCATACATGTCCAATGGAGACAGCAAACTTAACATCTCCAAAATGAAATGTAGGTTCCTCTCTCATACAAACTCACGTTCCATCTAGGTCTCTGTGTTGCTTGATTCATGGCACCCTGTCAGGCCCAGTAAGTTATTATATTTTTCTTACCTTCCATTTCGAATCTAATGAATAGTACCCATATTGTTTGAACCCTGGATGGATCTCAGAATACTTGAGGACAGCTGCAGAAGCAGCCCCCACCTCCTCTGTTTCTCCTCTCAAGTCTGTCTCCATCTCGTCCTCAACTCCATTCGGGTTTTCATAATTTAAGCCTTCATCTTATAGCATTTGCAAGCTTACCATCATCTCCTGCCGTGTTATCTTATTTTTGATCACTTAGGTCTTGAATCCTGACTTCACCATTACCAGGATTATCCTCCCAAACACATAGGAAATTATGCTCTAGGCTTCAATAGAGCCCTAAGCACTTACTAACAAAACTTTCCATAGCAATCAAGATTTCACATGTTGTTCCCTTACTTCCTCTATGTACCCTATGCTTGACATTCAGATGGCTCAAACTCTAAATTATGGAATACCTGTAATTTCTCTGCTTAATTCACTTAGTATATATGAATGTTTTTATTATATTTTTTTGTTTATATCTCACCTTGTTTAGTACAAAATGAGATGTGGAAAAGCAGATTAATAATTCCCAACACATTTGAGGGTTTTTTGTTTAAATCGTGGAAATCACTGAATTTACAACCTAGAGGCCCCAAGGGATGGCAGGCCTCCACACCATAATTTTCCTGTGTCTCATTGGTGGCCTGAGTTAGTCTGTGACAGAGTCGTGCATGTCTGCTCACTCTATTACATCACTTCAGAAGAGTGAAGTCATTTCTCTACTGTAGAGAAAACACAAGATCCTTCTACATTTTCTTAAAACGCTGGGACTGCATCTGTGCACCTTACTATCCATAGTCTTTCTGAAAAACAAGAAAAGATAGCTACTTTGGATTCTGCCCCAGTTTCTTCTTGGCTGCCTCACTGCCATATTCTCCCAAGACCCCTAACTGTGAAATAATTTGCTGTAGATTCCTTTGTGCCTTTATCTGACTATTTTAATTGAAACCTGGCACCAGTTCTGTAAACTTTTCCCACTGGGCCACCCCTTTGTATTTTTTAGCAATTCATAATTCTGTTAAATCTTTGGGTCGAAGCTACTCTCATTTCAAGATATTAGTATTCTACAAAAGTCATTCCTTGATTTTATTACTGCTGATAAGAATTTGTTTTTGCATCCTTCTAGAGAAACTTCGGTCCATCCATCATCATCTGGATAACTCATTCTGGTATTTTCTCAGTGGTATTTCCTGCAGAAAACTACCATGTACCCCTAGTACCTTCTCTGTGTCCCAGAATATTATGACCTTGTCTTCCCCTCACATTTTAAATGGATGTTTACCTATCATTGTTCTCCATGAAACATAAAATTGTTTGGCAAGAGCTATCACGCGATTAAAGACCAGGGACATGAGTTCTTATAAGTTTGAATAGCCAAATTGAAGCTATAATCACATTACAGGAAAATATGGGAAACTTGTTAGATCAGTTGGAATAAGAAATATAGTAGAAAAGTCTAAAGCTTTTTGAAAATGAAAGAAAATGATAAATGTGACTATAAAAAACACTTTACAATTCTCTATAACAAGAGAATCATAATAATGTAAAAGATGATGTTCCAAAATGTAAAACATGTTTTGAAAAGAGAATACTAATAAATTTTTAAAAATACAGATAAAACATTAAAAAGACAAACTAAACAAAAAGTCAGCAAATATAGTGGATCTTACATTTTATGTAAAATAAATTAAAATAGCCAATTAGCATTAAAAAGTACCTTCATAACTGAAGAAATTAGAAATATAATTGTTTACTTATCAAAATAAAAAAAATCAAATGTTGTGGTGTATGCAAATAATTAGTATGAAAATTACAATCATGTTATTAGTAGAAATATAAATGAATGTCCCATTTTTAGAGGTAACTTGACAATGACTACTAAAATTACCTTTATTCAACTTACCATTAGTTGGTATTTATTACTGAATTGTTTATAATAGCAAAATGTTAAAGAACCAGTGTGTTCATTAACTGAACTAGTGACATGAAATGTTTTATGTTAAATCCTAGGATCCTATATAGCATTAAGATCAGTGAGATCGATGTGTATGTGTAGTATATAACTAAGACCATTCCATGAGATTGGCTGTAGGAGCATACTCCTTTGGTCTGAGCACTTGGGAAATGAATCAGGATGATTTCTGAGTTTGAGGCCAGCCTGGACTACATAGTGAGTTCCAAGAACCACATGGAGAGAACCTGTCTCAAAATAATAACAACAATTAGGAAAGATATTTGAGAAAAATGAAGAATTGAAACTATATACATAATATACCCTCATTTATACATCATTATTAAATATTATTTATCATACTTGTATATTAAAATTAAATATTTAATCATATATTTATAAGCTGGTTTATATTCATGCCAAAGTACTGAGTAATGTATACAGGAAATCATCAAGATTATTACATTTTATGTTTATTTTTATTTATATTTCTGTGTGTGTGTTTGTGTGTGTGTACACATGTGCACTGGATCCCTTGGAGCTGAAGTTAGATATGATTGCGTGCCATCTGAATCTGGGAACTAAACTTGAGTCCTCTTCAAGAGCAGCAGTCTTAAACACTAAGCCATCTCTTCAGCCCCAAGATAGTTACTTCTCGAGATAACAGTAAAAAATATTTATTTTGTGTTTTATACTGATTTAATTTTTATACATGGCATTATGTATCAGTATTACTTCTATTCTTGTATCAACATAGTATCTGATAAATGAGATTATTGACTTTATGCTTTTCTTTAATCATTTAAATATGTTAAATAAATAATAATGTCTAATTGTATAATAACAAAATTTTAAAAGTCATATAACCTTTGTCTTACAAAGATCCTGTCCAAAGCATTTATCCTTCATGAAGAAATTCATAAATGTACTAGGGGAAAGTGGAACTGATTTTAACTACATCAGAAGGAATCTCACTGAGCAACTCTAGGGCATTCACAACAAGGAACAGTCTTCCAATTAAAAACACAAATAATGTGAGCTTGTATGAAAGATGCCAAGGTTATATTGTTAAATGACAACCAAAATAAGTTATATTTATATATGCTGTTTAATTCATTAGTTAAAAAACAAATGATAAAATATGTATGTAACAAGAACAACAGAAATTCAGATGTAGCCACATGCTGTAAGTAGGTGAATTCCAGAGCAAAAGACAGTAAAGATGCCAGGCCACCTGTGGAAGTGC
Organism: Rhynchomys soricoides; assembly: GCA_019843965.1. Lineage (NCBI taxonomy): Eukaryota > Metazoa > Chordata > Mammalia > Rodentia > Muridae > Rhynchomys > Rhynchomys soricoides. The sequence continues at coordinate 722,742 of JADRCH010000148.1, read as the reverse complement.
AAATGGTGAAAATTCACTTACATTTTTTCTTCTATAATTTTTGGGAATATTTTTAGTAATGTCCATTTTTAATAAGAGTTTATTGTTTTACAATAGAAAAAACTATTTAAAATTATTTGACACTGATATTGTGCAGTTGAGCTTGCTGTAGGTAGACATCTAGATAAATCTGCCATTGCTGACCCTTTTGGCTACCATAATCCTACTTCTGGCCCATTAGCGTCCTTAACTGTGCTGAAAATGACTTATTCTTTATTCTTGGGGAGCTTTAGTATTTCTCAGGTCAAGGAGAGAGGTTATTAGCTTTCTTTTGCTGTGATAAAATTCCTCCTCCTGGAGCAACTTATAGGGGGGTTAAAAAAGTTTATTTCAGCTTATGAATCCAGAGCAAAAATCCAAAATAGCAGCAGAAACATGTCTGATGACAGAAGTAAGAAGCTGAGAGAGATCACATCTCAACCACGCATGGGAAGCAGAGAGAACAGAACATAGGGTGAGGCTATAGTCTCCAAGCCTGTCTGTAATGATGTATGTCTCTAGTGATGTACTTCTTCCAGAGAGACTATACCTCCTAAAAATTCCATAATCTCCCCCAACAGTGCCACCAGCTGGGGACCAAGAAAGCACCCATGTGTGCCTACCACCACAGGCACTTTAGACTATAAGGCCTAACTGTTCCTTCCTTCTGAAATGAGAGAAAACAGCCTCAGAGAGAAGATATGACTGTCAGTTCTCTATCTAAGTGGACAGTAGGCCTAGCACAATGGACTTCCCAAAACTAATGCATAATCAATGTTTGAAAAAGAAAGCTCACCAGAGTAGAAAACCAGAGGAGTGGCTAAAGAAACTATAGATGTCAATGAGGAGGATATTTTAGCAGAGTTGTTATGAGGGACAATGCCATCAACCTTAAGATGACAGATGAGGCAAGCCAGCTAGGGAAACAACGTCTTAAACCATGCCTGCGTTTAACTACTCAGAATGGTTGTTAAGGAAGATTGCCAAAGCCAAAGCAAAGAATGTTTTAAACATGTACATGAGCCGGTCAACTGTGAAGTCTTTTCTTGGGCATAGCATCCCGCCCTGTGAATAAAGGAAAACAGGGTGAGGGTACCATCTGCGTTGCTTAGAAAATCAGACTCAGTGTTATGTTCACTCCCATCGGAAAAGCCTCTTGTTCTGCTTTGCGCCTCGCCCACTGTCCCTCCTCTCAGCTAGACACAGAACCCTTGACAATATCCTGATCACTTATTGATGCTATTGATTGGAGAAAGACTTTAGCTTTTGCTTCTCGTTGGGTGTGACTTGCTGGTGAGTTGATTCTTCCAGGCTGAGGTCAGGACTTGCTTTATTGATGTTCTGTTTCTCTTCTAGTATACTGGCTCCAAAGTGGGAGTTAGTGACAGCCAAATAAACTCCAGGCACTCTTTATTTCATTTTGTCAGAATTCATTATGGAATTGTGCATGAGAAGTGGGGCAGTTGGGTTTATTTTGGAACAGGGCTCAAGGCTGTCTCACCAAGCTCCATATGACAGGATTAGGCACTTACCCAAAGAGAGGAATCTGGCAGCTAGCCAGGCCCATTCCATACAGTCTCCCCAGAATGTCATCTGAATATATGAATCTGTCGGCACATACTTGTCTGTTGGCATTACATGTGTCCCTCTCCATTATCATTTTCCCCTCTAGTTTTAAAGCCAATCTGCCCTAGAAATCCAGGAAACCCATGGGAACATAGCTGTACACACACTGAAACTCTTGTGGACAGGGATAGACAAAATATTTCCAACCTAGCAAGGCTGTGCCACAAACACAAGATAAAATTTCATGGCCCTGCTTTCTAAAAGTAAACATGTCTATGAAACTTGCTAAAATAAGAAACACCTGAATAAGAAATTAAGAATTTTTTGAGGAACATGGCATAATTTTGGATAGCTTATTAATTTTGGAAAACTTTTTTCTTCTTTCAGAATACAGAGTTTTATGACTTAAACTGTGCCTAAAAGTCTGATCTGTCTTCTAGGTGAATGGCATCGATCTCCGGGGAGCATCTCATGAGCAGGCAGCTGCAGCACTGAAGGGAGCTGGGCAGACAGTGACAATCATAGCACAATACCAACCCGAAGGTCAGTTCAAACTCATGTGTTGAATGTTCCGGAATGGCTCTTTGTGAATACATTGCTGCTTGTCAGTGCTAATCTTGATCAAGATCAGTAATATTTTTATTAAACTACTTGTGATAGAAACTTAATGATTAATGTCCCCTAAATTTCACAAAAATTGTTACTCCCAATCTTCTAGGAGAACTTCTTGCAGTTTGAAAAGTTCACATAAACAGATGAACTCAAATACCTGAAAGCCAACACCAGCTTTATTCCATTTGTGTTCTTATCCAGTCACCAGTGGATACTGTAAACGCAATTCAGACTTAGGAAGTAAGGAGGAGGAGAAATCTCTTCTTTAGAAATAGATATGTTAAAGCAGAACACTTTTCTCTCATCAAGGCAATACCTTAATTCTCATTAATGTCTTTAGACATTCTACTCAACTTTCAACTATAGAGTTCTCTAGAATCAATAACTGTAAGAAAGAGAGGGAGGAGGGAGGGAGGGTGAGAGGGAGGCAGGGAGGAAGGAAGGAAGGGAGAGAGAGAGAGAGAGAGAGAGAGAGAGAGAGAGAGAGAGAGAGAGAGAGAGAAAGAGTATTAGGTACTTGATGAGATACAGTTGTTACAAATTGAATGGGCCAATTGAATATCGGTAACATCCCAAATGGGATTAACTCTTTATTTAAACATCTGTTTCTCTGATTAAAATGATTCTCAGTGATACAACTAGGATGTTGAGGGGTGTGTGTGTGTGTGTGTGTGTGTGTGTGTGTGTGTAATGGTCCTCTGCTAATGAAACATAAACATAACATGGTGAAGTTACCTCTTGTTCCATAAAAAGAATATGGCTTCCATCTCTAAGAAATGCAAGTGAATTGTTAGGAAAGGAGAGTGTTTAACCACCGAGGATGAGGTTACAATGTGTTGTGAAGGAAAAGCTCCATGAGCCAGAGTAAAGAACTCCTTTGTCCTTTTCAGACGGTTCCTCATTAACTTCATTTTACCGGGTAACCTCTGGAAGGTCGAAGGATGGGTCTTTGCCTGTGGCAGCCTATGTTTTATCATTATTGGTGGACAGCAATATTCTATAAAAGAATAAATCAATCACCTTCTTTCATGTGTAACTTGGCGTGTTGGCTTTGTTTGTGCCTGACTTTAGAATCAGAATTTACAAGCAAATTAAACAAAATTTTAATAACTGCATTTTGCTGTCAGCCTGTGTCACAGATGACCATAGAGCTTGTAAAGAAATGATGAATGATGGTCAGGGACAAGACATGATGAGCACATGCTTCCTTGATCCTGCTAAGAAGACTGTTTGCTTCTTAAATATTGACCCATTTCTTTTCTCCTAAGAGGAACGAGTGTTTCCAAAAGTATCCATTATAAAACAGAAAATGAGAACAATCGTGTTCTGGTTCTGTCATATGAATTTCCATGCCTCCACTAGAACTTGATACAGCCTGATTTTATTTAATCGCTATACTCCAGTGGGATAATAACCTGTGCTTCATCAAGATGCCCATTAAAGGTGTGTCTTACAAATCACATCAATTGATGGTAATCATGAAACCTACAAATAACAAAAGTGTCTTTCAAAATGATAACGTGCGGATTCGATTCACATGAAGGGACTAATTTGGCACAGCTTTGTGTCAGTTGGAAATGTTGGACTGATTGAGGGAAGCAATCAGTTTGATTCTCCCTTTTGTAAACTCCATGGGTAGCCAAGCCTTAAGTGAACTGTTGTTTGCAATGAAAGGTTGATTAGATTTTTGTTTTGGTTGTATAGTGACATTTAAATTGCAAAAACAGTTTAAGGAAATAACTGGCAATTTATTTTTAAATCAACAAGTGAATTGAAGGGTTGCTGTGGGGTTTTATTAGAGAATTCGTAGCAGGCCTCTTTCATTTCTGTCAGTATTGTACCCTCTGTGATAATGCTGAGATGTTATTACATTTCTTTTGGAGTGGTCAAGAACTAGATTTTAGGCTGAGGAGATGGAATGTTGGATAAAGACCTTGCCTCACAATCTTGAAAACTTGAACTTGTATCCCCAGAATCTATGTAAACTCAGGCTTGGTAGTGTACATCTGTAATTCCAGAACTCCTACAGTGAGATGGGAAATGGAGACAGGAGAATCACTAGAAGTTCACAGGCAAGCCTTATGTATACACTTGAAAACAAGAGATCCTGTCTCCAAGAAAGAAGAACTTGAGGCCTGACACCTGAGTTTATCCTTACACCTCCACTAGCACTTGATGGCTAGTGTGTACCTGTTCTCACACCCATACTTACACACACATGATCACATGTGCTCATGCGAGTGCACATGCATGCCCATGCGTAAACTCAGAGATAAAAATAAAGAACTAAGCTTCTAGTAAATACATTTCCAGTTCACTATCAAGTTACTTAATGGGGAAGCTGATGTATGCTCTGTTCAGCATTCCTAGATACTCAAAAAATTTTGTCTTCTACCACAAGTATATTGCATGTTATTCATTTCTAAATACTTTTTTCACCTTGCTGAAGAGAAATAACTTTATTATACATAGTGGAAATCAGTTCCCAATGAATAGGAGCAACATTTATGGTAATGGCTCTACTTACCATTACCATAAATTCTTAGAGCTCTAGCTCTAAGAATTATGAAATGTCACAGAAAGAATAAGCCTACAGGGTCCATAATAACACAGAAAAAATGCACATTGTAGAAATATGGAAATGGAACTACCCACTAAAGTGGGTAAGATATGTATTTTAGAAAGAGGGAAACTACAAGATTATCAGTTCCATGCAAGTCTCCCTGGCACTACAATAGATATTTAAATTCATATTGCTAAACTAATGAAAGAGGTATTTACAAACCTCAATATTTATGTTTCTACTTAGAGATAATTGGTGGTCAAAGGAAACCTTCATTTTTATTTGCTCAAGCTTTTCATATATGTTTCAAAGATAGAAAAAGGATTATTGACACAATATGGGTTGCAAAATACCAACTGTTGAATTTTTATAGCACTCTGCACAGTTTTCAAATATAGTTATTGTAGTATGTAATAAATGTCTTCTTTGGAGAGTTTTGTGCTACTAGGTGAGATTGTGTATATTCACAGTCCTGTTTCAAAAGAGGGTGATTCCTTCCGTATACAGTACCCTGCCCCCCACTTGTCACTTTGAGTGTGAGGCTCAAAGTAGTAGAACTAGAGCCAGTTTAAACAGTCACGCACAAATACCATTCAACGTGACTCTAATATTTTACCATCGCTTCAAATTCAATTGTGTCATATGATCACCTTAAAATTTACATGTGTTACCCTAATAATAAGAAAAATAGTAAGAACAACAATAAGAAAACAGCGGTCTTTTTTCCCCTCTTCCCATTTTATCATATATCTGATCCCTTAGGAACAATTCCATTAAGCACCATGGGAAGCTGATTCTTATTTTGAAAACAAAACAAAACAAAACTTTGTCTGGTTTACTTTGTGAAGTTACCACACCACTCTAAAAACCACAGTAACACACACACACACACACACACACACCTCATCCTTTCTCTTTCCTTGACTTTTCTAGATGTTTGTCATTGCTTTCAGAATTATCTTCCTATAAGACAGGACCCTCAGGATCTTGCACACAAAGCTCATTCCCTTCATCCCAGTTCTCCAGCCAACCTCCTTTGCCCAACACTGTTTACCTTACCATTGCCCACAGCCTCGTCCTTTTCACTGCCCCCTGATTGCACAAAACTATTCCCTGCTTCTAAATTTACTCCCAGATTTCCATGATTCCACACCTTGCCTTCACTTGGTGGGTTCCCTCTCTGAAACCCCATGAGCTCCATTCCAGCGAACTCCTTACTACTCAAGGGATCTTCATCTCTGCTCCAGAGTGAGTCTGCCTTTACTCTGCTTGGTCACATGAGTTCTTTTCTCTGAACTTCCTAGACATGTATTCAGATACTTGTGCCCCTTATTGTGACCTGCACCATTCTCCACTCAAGTGTGGAAGAGATGGCTGCCACTCGTTTTATCTCCTGTATTAATTCTTTCAACAGGAATTTGAATGTACTTTATCAGTGAGTTATTGGATGAGGCTTGTCTTGGAAGTATGACAAAAAGTCCTACCCTAACCACAAAGCCAGTTGCAATTGTTAACTGCTGGAAAAGAAAAGGAAATCAGTTTTTGCCAATGTTATGTCACTGGTTATATCAACCACACTCCATTGTAGGCCCTATGTCTAGGGGTTGTTGGCCGACACAAAAAGGATTGTTTAGAGGGTGGGTTATTTTTTTCTTGTGTGTGTGAGTGTGTACACCTTTTTTGTCTTATTGTCCTTTTTCTTTCTTTTCCTTTTGAGAGAGAGAGAGAGAGAACATAAAGTTGTCTGAGTAGGTAGGCGGGAAGGCTTAGAGAGGGGGAAAGAAGATTCTCAAAATATATTGTATAAGATTGTTTAAAGAAAAAAGAAATATTAGATATTTCCAGAGTGTTGGCTAATGAATATTAATAGTAAATACTGAAGAAATATATGCTCAGTGGATTTGGAAGAATGACCTAGAACTTTGATATTAGAGAAATGTTAAGCAAATCCCTAGACGTTTCATGTTCACAATTTTTAAATGGTGTCCTTTAGAACTTTTTTCCTAAGCACTTTAGCAATGCCCATGAGTAAATTCCCTCTGTCCTGCACTTTAGAAAAACTACTACTGTTTTGTAACATAGCATAAGAAAGAGGAGTAACACACTGGGGTTGTTTCATTCTAAAAATTAACTTGAATACCACTGATAAAATTTGCAAACGTTAATGATAGCCTAATTATACATTTAACAAAAAAGACCATTACAGAGCATTCTTGTAAGACCAAAGCCAAATTTTACAATATATGTTGCCTTCATACATAATAGTGACTAAATTTAATATGAGAAAACTGACTGGTGTTGAAATAATTACCTACCATTTGTTTGGAGAACTATGTGAACAGTAAAATTATCAGCTAAAGTACGAAAAGGAAGAAAGTAGGTCCCAAGCCTTCCTTATGAAAAGGCTGATACTCCCCAATGGGATAGCTCTGAGCTTTATGGGAACACTACAAGGGGTAAGTGTGGCTTGCAGGGACAATAGATAGGAAAGATCCTGGGGAAGTCCCTAGCAGCAATCAGACAGTGTTTGCTTACATAGACAGTGGAGAGACCTGATTTCCTCCACCCTTTGTTTTTCAATAGGATACTTAAATTCTTGACATTAAAAACACAGACTAATAAGTCTAATTTGTTCCTTGAAATTGAGACAGCCTAATAATGGTATCACTTATAGATTCAGTCCATAGATATCCTTTTCTTTTTCTGTATGCTTCCAATGCTTCCATGTTCCAGGAAAATGACAAAGCAATGAACCAAAGGAGTCTTTCTTACTACAAAATGTATCAGATGATGATAAGCAGCATAAAGAAATATGAAGTGATAATTGGAGTGATAGGGAATTATTTAGTGAGTGTGAAAATCTGTGCACATGAGAGCAAGTATCTAAACAAAAGGAGTCAGTAAAACACAGAGAAAACTTAAGAAATGAATTATTGGAGTATCCCTCTGCCAGATGTGATACAAGGCCAGCAACATAGGCAAGTGTTAACCCAACCTTAGCAAGCTGAAATCTGTAATTCACCAAGATGCTCAGGAGACTTATATTCATATTAATGTTTGAGATGTGACTCTATAGTGTACTTAGGTCTATGAAACCATTGTCATTTGACACTACTGTGTTCAACTCCTCTACCTGAAGCACTGGGAGGTCACATAAAGCTGTATCATCAGGTTCTATTACTGGTGTGTGTTACCCCATGATTGGTCCTAACCCCATAGTTTTGCTAGGAATGGATACAATGCAGGGGCTTTCAGAAGCCTGTGTGTCAGTCTACTGTGCATATGTCCTCCCTCTAAATATAGATTATCAAGAATATTCATATTTATTTTTGCTAGGTAGTGAGACAGTGAACGTGGTCAGGCCTGTAGTGTGGCCTGAACAGAAGCAACAGAACAGGAAGGTGAGATGACATAAGAACGAGTCCCTTCCTGGCAGATGCCTCTATAGTGAGATGGTGTAAGAACAAGTGCCTTCCTGTCGGATGCCTCTATAGATCAAGCCAAAGTCAGAATTCTTAAAGTATCACTATAAAACTTCTGTGGATCATTTATTACTTTTGAAAAAACATAAACTTATTTAAATAATCTTGATCATACCTCCTAAATCATAAGCTAATTCCAAAGGAACAATATGTACATCTTTTATCAAAGGGCAAAATTGATCTTACTGGAACTATCCACTGGATAGCAGCTTGAAATTAGGTTCTGTAACTGAAGATTCTCAGAGATCTGTGTGTATATAGCATTTTTTTTTAATATTTACTTTATTTATATTTCAAATGTTTTACCCTTTCCAGGTCTCCCCTTTTGAAACCCCCTATCCCGTTCCCCCTCCCCCTGCTTCTATGAGAGTGCTCCCCCACCCACTCACCCACTCCTGCCTTTCCTCCTAGCATTTCCCTACACTGGAGCATCTAACACCCTCAGGCTCCTCCTCCTACTGATGGCCAACAAGGCCCTCCTCTGCCACATATGTGGCCAGCACCATGGGTCACTCCATGTGTATTCTTTGGTTGGTGGTCCAGTCTCCAGGAGCTCCAGGGGTGTGTCCAGTTGACACTGTTGCTCCCTCCATGGGGCTGCAAACCCCCTCAGCTCCTTCAGTCCCTTCTCTAACTTCTCCATCTGAAACCCCACGTTTAGTCCAATGTTTGGCTGCGAGCATCCACCTCTGTATTTGTTGTTCTGCCTGAGCCTCTCTAGAGACAGCTTATCGTTCTTCCATCAGCAAGCACTTCCCAGCATCCACAAGAAAGTCCAGGTTTGGTGGCTATATATGGTTATAACCTCAAGTGGGGCAGTCTCTGGATGGCCTTTCCTTTAGTCTCTGCTCCACACTTTGTCTCCATATTTCCTCCTGTGAGTATTTTGTCCACCCTTCTAAGAAACACTGAAGCATCCACATTTTGGTCTTCCTTCTTCTTAGGCTTCATATGGTCTGTGAATTAAATCTTGGGTATTCCAAACTTTTGGGCTAAATCCAGTTATCAATGAGTACATACCATATTTGTTCTTTTGTAACTGAATAACAAAAAACCCAGGATAGCAAAAACTATTTTCATCAATAAAAGAATCTCTGGGGGAATCAGCATCCCTGACCTCAAGCTGTATATTCCATTTTAAAAGACTTATTTACAATGTGAGGTGTAATCTTTTCTTTAAATCAAAGTATCTACAGGTTTATGCATATGAATGAGCATCAGTGACATGTAAAAATGTTATTCCAAGGTAAACAATTGCATCTTAAATTCCCAGGAAAGACTGGCAAACTCCAGCTGTAGAGCTTGGTCACAAATTACACCAAATCATAGAAAGCATTTAAGATAAGCTAAACTCTGGACTGGGAAGGGAACACTTATTTCCTAGTGCAGACCTTGTGCTATTTCATCTTTATGAACCTGTCTTCTTACATGTTTTCAAGAAGATAAGGTGAGTGATATATTTTCAGGAGAACCTATTAGATATTAAATTCAGACTAAAATTTAAAAATAGAATCCTTGATTAAAGATGATATAGCACCATAAGCTCCATTATCTGAAAACTTGCTCACAAACATTTTATCTTTACTTCATATCTTTTAATAAACAAGAGTAAAGGAATGAACTGAAATCCTATGTAGTTTAACTCCAATCACTGAGAAGTAAAGATTAAAAGTTGTGTAACACTCTGGGGGACTGAAGTTCAGTCAGTGTGCAGATAGAAATGGTGGTTTATCTTAAAGTCATAAGAGCTCCTGAAGCAGAGCCTAGCCTAGTAATTCTTGATTTCCTTATTTCTTTGGATTCACTATAGTGTCTGACAACGGTCTGTGCTTAAACGTAATCCAGTAAGAGCCTTATAACCTAAAAAATTAACGGGGTCATAAAGTCCTCAGGATAGGTGAGGACTTCCTCATTTTGCTATCATGTCTAGCTTGTAACTGCTATTGTTGTTGTTTGTATATTATGGTTAATATTAGTAACCATTTTAATGTAAAATGAATGTTAGCCTGGAAATACCGATACTTTACTAAATACCTCAAATATATTATGATTTCCTCTTCTCCATTATAACTCATTCGTGTACCATTCTTCATCCATCTAACCATCTATATATTAAATCATCCTTCATCATGTTCTATTATATCTAATATAATACATTTCTAAATGTTACATTAACTTTAGCTTTATTGAGGAGTGGAATATTATAATTTTAGTGAACTATTAGAAAGAAAACTTTACATGACACTAGAATTTGTATTGCTTAGCAATGTATTTCTCTTTAACCGTATTTCTTTCTGTCTCTCTGTCTATTCCCACTCCCTAAATATGCATATATACAATAATAGGTAACACACTAGCATCTAAAAACTCTTCCAGCTTACTCCTTCACTCAATGTATCTTTTTTCTGAAGTCTTAGTTGTATTTTCTTTCATCCCTAACCTCATTTGATATATAGCACAACAGGACATGACTATGCAGAGTGTGTAGATTTGTTGGGGGACTCTCTTAATGATGAATGGTGATCAGATACCTTGATGATGAATGGTGCTGAGTCTGTCTTCCTATGCCCAAAAGCCACTTTGGACCTACAACAATTCAGCCAGAATAGAAGCAGGCATCACTTTCTGACTTGGAAGTTTCCACTGATCTCTTTGTCTATTCTTGGAATGTTAAATATCAAACACATCAAACTGACTAAAATCTTCTGTTGTTTTTATTAATTGGAGGGAGGGGGAATTCTCTTGTCATCTACTAACAAAAATTACTCAATACTAGAAGGAGCCAAATAATCTATTTGCTGGAAATACTGTGACAACCAAGGTCCTTAGATCCACATCTACCATTTGCAATACTTAAATAAAGGCAAAGAAACAAAGGGTTTTTAAAGCATTCCTTACTATACTATTACAAAAAGAAAACAATTTTTACTAACCAACCCTCCAATTTTATGCAGAAGTTCATGTTTCAGAAGACAATAAAGGAGTATAAATGAAGGTGAATTTAAAATACTTATTGAATGAAGTCCATTTCCTTGGTGTTCAATAGAGTTGACCAAAACCTCTGATTGAATAACTTCTTACTTAAGCTAATTTGCAAATTTAGCAACAAGAAATGAAGCATGTGTTTCTACAGCCCATGCTCAAGACCACACCACTTTTCTCAACATTGATTCCCCTGTGGTTAAATATTGATTTTCTTTAAGGAGTTGAAGGGGGTGGTAGGGAGGTTAAGATTGAGTAAGATATAGTTCTGCTGGCCTGGAACTAACTATGGTAAGATTATCTATAAGACTCTTGAGCCAACATTCTATGAAATTTAACTTACAATTAGGCATGTTATCAAAGAAAAATAAAAATTATAGTAAACTGATAATTCTTAAGTATCTTCTTTTTATTTCATACATTTTAAAGATGTAGAAATTCTGCTTTTACTTACTCACAGAAATATATATATGTGTATATATATACATACATATATATATACACACACATATATATATATATATATTGTTCTGTGTTCAATAGGATTTGAGCTTTATATGTTTTAAATTTAATTCAAATAAAAGTGTTTATTTCTTTTAGGATGTTTTAAATTAACAATTTATTGTTCATGGCTCTTAGTCCATAAGCCCATTGCATCCAAAAGCTTATCAGACTCATAAATTGATAATTCCTATAATTCTTGAGATTTAAAACAAATGTACTGAGACTAAATTGAAGTGATATGAAAAAAATCTATTCCAGGAAATCATGTATACAGAATGCTGAAGTATTGGAAGTATTTTGAATTCTCACAATTATAAATAGCAGCAGCATTAATATAACAAAGTAAAGCCTAGGGAAGATAAAGTGTTCATCTTTAATATGCTTCACAGAATGCTAATACAAATAGGATTACTGACAGACTTGTTGATTCTGCTAGGCTAAGTCTGTAAAAAGCAGGAGTATCCAAACTACTTTAGCTCAAGATGGTTTTCTTAAGCTCCACTCTGTTTGCTGAGATACATTATTTCTGCCTACTAGCAATAACATTTTTTATTAATAGAGAGTTGCTTACATACTGGGAACATTAAGTAGAAGCAGAGCAAAACTTATTAAATCTTCTTTCAGCTGATATTCATTAAATACTTTCAATAAATGGGAGGTAGCCCTGGATTTAAGAGGTAAAATAGAGGTAGGTAGATAGAGTATGGTAATTGCCCTGATAGGCCTACAGTCAGTCAAATGAGACCTCACTGATGAGATACAGAAGCTGCTGTGTGTGCTGTAGAAACAGAAGAGAACTCAGGTATTGACTCAAGCATATGCAAAAGCAGACCGAATGAAATTCTGTGGGTACAAACCTGGCGTGGTAGAATGAAACCCCACGTGTCTGTCCCAGGCGCTGCGACTCTGGGTGGGACAGGAGACACGCAGGAAGTGATCTACCGTCTTCCCACACAGTCTGAGGGGCAGGTAGGGGCTGTGGGGAGCCTTTGTGGGCTCTGCCCATGGGTGGGGGAAGGGGCCATTCCTGGGGAATGCGCAGTAGCCATCTCCATGGGTTCTCTAGCCTGGGGCACCGCTGTCACTGCAGGGTGCCACAGATGGGCTAGCAGGAGCGCAACTGGGATTCCCACCAGGACCTGGTCTCGGTGGCTTGGGGCTCCTGGCTAGCTGCTTGGGCTTGGGTGAATGGTACCTTCTGGGAGCGCTGGGAAGCCCTCGGCAAGAGATTAGACTCGGCTCCTTAATAGAGGGTCAGATCCCTCGCTTCCCACTGTGGGTACAGATGAAGAAACAGTCCATAATTCTTTTTTTTTTTTTTTTTTTTTTTGGTTTTTCGAGACAGAGTTTCTCTGTATAGCTCTGGCTGTCCTGAAACTCACTCTGTAGACCAGGCTGGCCAATTCTAAGACATTTATTTTCACTGTGTGTAGAGTGGCATGAATGGAATTTTACCCCTGCCCTTCTGGGAGAGGGAAGGGGCGTGGCTAAGCCTCTAGGTGTCTCATTAACATGGGGATGGCTTGGGGCTGTGTGGCCACGCCTCTACCTGGGACATGGTGGTACAAGACTGTGACTGGAGCCAAAAGCCTCCTAGAAGCGTTGGCATAGTGTTTTGGGTCCCTTGTGGATTCTGCTGGATTTCCCAGAATTTTAAGCCTGTTCTCAACCGGGTGCCAGACTGCCTGTCACAAATCACTGCCCCACAAAATTCCATGACTGAGATTGGAAGATCAAAAACACAAGTTCTAATACTCTCTCTCATCTCCAGAGTGAATAAGAATTAACTTGTCAATGTACAGCAGAATAACTGACAAGGAAGAATGTTTTAGGAGGCAAAAGCCTATGGGCAAGAGGGGCCTGAAGCATGGAGGGACGGAAAGCAACGCAGAGAAAGCTGGAGAAACACAGTAAGTAAGACAGAAGAGAGAGCAGAGTACATCAGACAAGATGTAAAGTAAATGATTGATAGGTTATTGAAATGTTTTAAACCTCAGAATGGTGGGATCAGATTTGCTCCTCAAAAGATGTCTCTGGCGACTAAATGGAGAATGGTTCAGCAAGCACTTCATGGGTCAGACTATAGAATCACCAGTCTTTGGAATATTAACTCTGCAAGATCTCCAGTGAGTGTATGACACCACAGAGAGTACTAAAGAGCTAAACAACAATAATAAAACACTTCATCAATAACAATATTCACTAAAAATTATATGAATTCTCTTTCCTCTCTCTCTGCCCACCCCTAATATCTTAACTCAGGCTTGCAAAATGGCTCAGTTGGTAAAGGAACTTGCTACCAACCCTTAAATATAAGTTTGATCCCTGGGAGCCACACATTAGAAGAAGAAAGCAGAATTCTGGAAGCTGCCCTCTGACCTCTACACCTATGCTATCGTACACACACACACACATATGCATAGAAGTACAAACGGATATACACATACAGCAAAGAAATGTAATAATAATAATGTAATTCTTATTGTACTGGGACAGTGTTATAAACAATGGTTGGCCATGTGTCGTTGAAAATAAAAAATAAAAACTCTCACTATTCCTGAAGAAAAATAATGTTTGCTAGATCAAAGATGTAGAAAAATAGAAAGAAATTAGACAGATTCAAGAGCAGAATACATAACAAAAGCATTAGGTTCAGAGATTGGCTTAATAAAGAAACATGAGTTCAGTTGGCCTCAAGATACACATCTGTAACCCCAGCACTTGGAAGGTGCACATAGAAGGATAAGGAGTTTGAGGTTAGCCTGAGCTACATGAAGTTGTGTTTCATGTAAAGTCATAAAATAAAGTGAAAACTTTTGAGGTCTGGGAGTCTTGAGTTTGAAGTTTGGTTCTGGGAAAAGTTATGGTAACAAATTGGCATAAAGACAGGTAGAGAGCTTACCAATTATTAGCTGGGAAGCCTAAGGTTAGTTACAGCCTTTCTGAAGGTAGGAGTGGATTTACCTTCCAAAGTTGCTGACAGAATTGGTGAAAATGGTCATAGGCTGTTTGGAATGTGGTAGACTATTCCTATGAGTGTGATTATCTTCCCTGTGGCATGTGTGTGTGCATTGTGGGCTCCACACTGCTCTGATTTGAACTTGGTTATTTATAACTCTTCATCATTGATCTTTAGAGCTAGGAGTATACTGTTAAAAGCTCTAGTCTAGCATATGCAAATTTCAAGGTCTGATTCCCAGCACCACAATGAAAATGTTGATCTTCGGTATTAAAACATAGTTGCTTGGAGCTGAAGAGGTACCTCAACAGTCAGGAGCACTGGCTATTCTTGCAGAGGACCAGAATTCACTTCCCAATACCTGCATGGTGACTCACAACTGTCCGTCACTCCAATTCTAGGTGATCTAAGATTATCTTCTGGCCTCTGATGGTACCATGTATGGACAAAGTGCACATGTTTTCATGCATGCAAAACACTCATACACATAAAATAAAAATGATTTTAAAATATAATTGCTCCATTAGAACTGATTATATGCTTCCATGAATGAGTCTGATGTTGCTACAGACAGTTAATTCAAGACAAAGCACTCATAGTTTTGTTTTGGTTTCTAAAAGAAACAAAAATAGTGCTGAAAAATAAAATGGTTTATGCAAATGAACCTAAAAATTGGCCTCAAAAGTTTTTATATTTGGAATACACTAAGTAAAACATAAAATACTAACCAGCACAAAAATAAGATTTTTATAAAATAAGAATAATAGTATAAATATTCAAATTTTCTTTTAATATCACTATCATATCATAGTACCCAATGTAATATAAATTACCAAGGGTACAAGTATCCCAAAAGAAACCTCCATTTAATTGTTCTTCATTAATTGCTATGGCTTTCTAGAAAAAAAATAGAACATTTAATATCCTTTAAAGAGGTCACTGGGATCCAAAGGGATATGAAACAAGATTAACATTGCCCCTGGAAAACATGGACAAGAGTTAATTTGTTTCACTCAATAAATATCTTCATATGATGGTACTTACGATAATCCTTCTTTATTATGTGACAATCTTCTCTTAATTCCTCTTGTTTAAGGTCACTAAGAAATAGCCTCATAAAATGACTGGCTTCTTAGTATTGTAGACAGCTATATTCCTTTTGATCTGATTCATTAACTATTTCTACCTTCTTTTTAAAATTTGAATTTTTTTAAAATAAGTAATATGCATGGTAGGGATGCATCCAATAAACAAAAGGAGAAATGGCAGTTTTAGTGGCAACTCCTCATTGTCAGGCAGTTAATACCAAGTGCAAGAAAGACAAAGGGCCCTCTATAGGAAACTTGGTTATCTCTGAAATGGGCAAGTTGTTATTCTCTGTAATGGCTAGTGAGAAATAGTGTGTCTACCCCACCATCATTAAAACAAACACAAAACAAAATTCACATAAATGAAGATTTACAAAATATTATGTGGAAGGATGGTGACATATAGCAAGAGAAATCAAGAACACATTTTCCCCTACACATACATGTACATGCATGCATATATACACATATCATATATATATGATATATATCAAAGAAAGTAAATTTTTAATCAAATTTTTGCCTGTTTGTTTTGTGAAAACTGTATTGAAAGGTCAAATACATTTTAAAGGTGTTATCTGAGAAGTTAATTTTTTTTCACAATTCAAACTTTTCCTATGTATTTACCAAGCATTCCCTGTACGCCATGCTTGGATTTCTTTGATACTTTTAGCTCTAAATCACATATCTGTATGTCTGTCCCCCTCTGACCATCTTCTACCTGCTACAGTCTATTGTTTCATGTTATGCTCAAATGAAACCAAATTACCACTCACATGGCACATCCTGTTATCCCATCTTCTTAATTTTGAATTGGCAGGAGAGGTACATATGTATTGTGAAGCAAATATGAAAGTGGATATCTCCTTCCATCTTTACATGATTTCAGATCCTGAGCCCAGGTCTTCAGATTTGCACAGCAAGCACCTTTGCCTTCTGAGCCACCTCACCAGCCTGGTGTCGCATCTTCTCTCACTCAGTAGGACCAAAAAAAAAGAATGCTTACCTAACAAAGGAATATGAGACAAGAAGTCTACAAAAACACCATTGATACTTAGAGTCTGTCCTGAAGTGTGGTTTGTATATCCTTGAGCCCCCATTGAAGAAAATTAATTTTTCTTCTGAAAGCAGAGGTCCATTGAAGATGGATTACTGGTTAAATATGGGAGCCCATGCCCAATTTCCCCTCTTGGCATTGTAATCCTATCTTGAACTATGCAGGCCCTGTGCAAGCTGCCACAGTGTATTTGAGTTCATATGTGTGCCGGTCCTGTTGGATCTGGAAGGCACTGTTGTTTTTATGTCACCCACCCCCTCTAGCTCTCTTATGAAGATATTCTATGTAAGACCAATTATTTTTGCCTATTGTCCAGTTATGAGTTGCTGTGTTGGTATCTGTCTACTACAAAGGGGATCTTCCCTGATGATGGGTAAGTTAGGCTCTGATCTGTGCCTCAGCTTGGTTTGGTCCCAGGTAGAAAGTCAACAATATTTTTTTCTTAATCCTGAACATCAGGAAAAGAGGTTGGACTATGTGTATAGACTGAATTCATTCCTTAAAATAAAGATAAAAATAAATGAGAAACAGCTGGGTCCCAAAAGGAATCCCACATGTTCTGCTCTACACTAACATCAATAGTCCACATGTCAATAAACTAGTTTGAAGAATTCAAAAACAATGCCAAATGAATATGTATCACTAATAATTATTGTCATTATGGAGAGACTGATATGTCTAAATCTTGATATATCTTACGCTAGTGATTCTCAACCTTCCAAATGCTGTGACCCTTAGCACAGTTACTCCTATTGTAGTGACCCCAACCATAAAATTATTTTGTTGCTACTTCATAACTGAAAATTTGTTAACTGTTAAAATTCCTAATCTGATATGCAGGATATCTGATATGTGACCCATGTGTTGAGAACCACTATCTTACACCATTTAAACTTCATAAGACATTAATAGTCATGGTCATGTCCTTATTCCTCAGATGAAGGAATAAAAATCTGAAAACAAAAGCTACATGTAAATTAGATAGCCAGGGTGAAATTTCCACAGTGGCTGGACTGGCTCTCAGGCCCACTGACAACACCACATCTCCCCGCAGGAAAAGCAGGTTTCAACCTCCTCCCTCTATGTCCTTTCCCAGCCCCCTCTTTTCTTTCTTTCTTTCTTTCTTTCTTTTTATTTTTTAATTTATAATTTTTTGATACTTTATTTACATTTCAAATGTTTCCTCCTTTCCAGATCTCCCCTTTGGAACCTCCCTATCCCCTCCCCCCTCCCCTGCCTCTATGAGGGTATTTCCCACCCACCCAACCACCCACTCTCATCTTCCCTCCTTGGCATTCTCCTATACTGGGGCATCTAACACCCTCTGGCCCAAGGGCCTCTTCTCCCCCTGATGGCCAACAAGACCCTCCTCTGCCACATATGTGGCCAGCACCGTGGCCTCCATGTGTGTTCTTTGTTAGGTGATCCAGTCTCTGGGAGCATCGGGAGGTCAGGCCAGTTGACACTGTTGCTCCCTCCACGGGGCTGCCAACTCCCTCAGCTCCTTCAGTCCCTTCTCCAACTCCTCCATCTGGGACCTCACGTTCAGCCCAGGGGTTGCTGTGAAGTGACTCTTGGGTATTCCGAACTTTTGCCAGCCCCCTCTTTTTAAGGAAGGTGTAAAACGCTGTAGTCTTACAACTAATGTAAGTGAAGCACTTGGATTTGACACTTCTCTTGAAAGCCTTATTAAACTTGTGTCTCTGTGACTTAAGCTCTGCCTATCTGTGTTGTGCTGCTGAGCCTCTCCAGAACTCCCCTTGACTCCAAGAAAGCACTTTCAAATCTGGCAAGATATTGCATAATAAAATACATACCAAATGTCTGAGCAATTGAAGGAAAGACGGTAGTGATTAGGGTTTCAAACTGGATATAAAAAGAATTCAGATTACTACCGAAGTACAGATTTCTGAATGTCATCCGTTCTAAATGGAACTGTGATTAGAGAGAGAAAGAGGAGGAAAAAAACGACATCTGAAAAGGTCATGAAAAGAAAAAACAGTAGCAATTTTGAATTTAGTTAAATGGCTTAAATCTGGGACATCACAAATGGAGATTCTCTCTGGTGCTCTCGGCCCTGATGCAGAGGCCTCTGCTGTGAGAACAAAATACAGGCGATTCCCCAGGGCTATGTATCGGCATGATAATTAGTGACTTCTACCTGAACAAAGTCATGTCAGATGTGTACGAGGCAATAGCAAAACAAAGAGGGGGTAAAAGAAAAAATATATACGTATATCAGAAAAATGAGACAGATAAGGCTTATTGTCAGTAAATATATATTATCTCCAGCAATAGTGACAGACTATGGATATAATGGGCTTCCTTAATAAGTGGGTTAGGGGGGAAGTACTTGTAAAAAGAGACAAAAGAATATTTGAAAACAGGGCCAGAATGTTAGGCAATGTTTCTCCACCCTCCCAGAAGCACAACCTCCTCAAAGTCATTTGGCCTCTGTAACCTTCAGATTTCTCCTCTCCAAAAACAGCAACACACTAAAATAATAAGGCTAATACTGACAAGTACCTTATATAGGACATACATTATCCTATACATGCTAATATTCTCATTCTTTTAAGCCCTAAATAAACTGTGAAATGAGAGTTATGAGAATCCCTGTGATTTTTTTTTTTTTTGATAAAAAATTATTCCCTGAAGGTGAGGTTGCCCTTGAGCTTCTGATCCACTTGTCTCTGCCTCCTGAGTGCTGGAATTTAAGAGTGAGTTCCACGCCCAATTTACACAATGTGCAGGATACTGTGCATGCTAGACAGCCACTCTCCTCGTGAGCTTTATCTCTAGCCTCTGCTTCCAGCTTTAGAGAGGAAGAAACTAAGACACAATTAATGTTCCCCAAGATTGCACAGAAGGAAAACTTGGAGGCCTGAGTTTCTGCTGTTGAATCGCTATTTCTCTTGGCAAAATGGGGGTCTGTTTTAATTTCTTCATAGCCTTTATGAATGTATTCACAGTGCTTGCCATATATAGTTACCATTTAAAAATTTCTTTTTGCTGTTGTTTGTCTGCCTATAGCCTCTCTTATCCCAGGTGAGAATTAAATTCCACAGCAGGGACAATTTTCACTATACTACTGGTTGGTATAGCCTTAGCAACTAGAACTGTAGCAGGCACACAAGATTTAAAATATAATTTATGACATGTTGAGTTATGATTGCAGTAACTATTAGAATATAGCAATGATGAGAACTTGTAAATATGGTAAAAGAGCCAGATTTTTAAATATATGCATTTAAATATATAAATATCTATTTTCACATATATATAGATAGATAGATGAAAAGGTTCTAAGAGATTGGAGCATGTTAAAAAGATTGAGTTCAAGGCACTCACAAGATTAATGCACGATTTGTTTACTAAAGATATTCTTGGCAGCTACAAGGCACATATGTTTTTCCTCAACTTTCTACAATGGAATTAAAGACAGACACAGTCTCGTTTTCCAAATTGATAAGAAGAAGGAACACAGTGAATTCAACATTATTATGGAGCCAAAAAGAAATACCAAAGACAGATAAGCTTAACTCATAACTCATTATGAAAATAAGCAAGTGAAGGTTCCCAAGCTTAATCTTAATAGCCGTGTTGTTTTGAAGGAGAAAACATGATAATAGTGGTTGTCAGCATCTAAGTATCTGAGCAAAAGGCACCAAGTCCAAGACATAAAGTGGACATTGTGGTGCCAGGCACTGAAGAGTCCATAGGGACCTGCTTTCCATCCATTACCCACATCTACACCCCAGAAAAGCCCACTCATCTCTTTCCTATCCATATTTAAGCAGTGATTCCAATGCTTTTGCCTTCTCTCAGAGGGGTAAGGAAATGATTTCTCTCCATCCAGTTGGAGAAGGCCATTTGAACTGCTGCTGTTTCCCTATACTACCCCTTTGCTGGCCACTGAGAACGGACATTTGTGCTCCCATTTACGAAAGCTGACAAAGGATCATTGGTCCTCCATGCTTGTCTCATGGATTATTCTATATGCTGGATTCTAATCTGCATTTAGGGCATTTCCTTCTAACTCGACTACAGCTGAAGGCTAAAGGGGAAGAGCCCAGGTACAGTCTTTGGTACACAAATGAACACCTTTTTTATTTATATTCAGAAGCAAGACCAAAGCAAAAGGTACTTTCCTGTCTAGGCACCAAGCAACAATGTAAGAGCCCTAATTTCGGTTGATAATGTATTCTAGAGCACACACATGCACTGCAGGTGCAAACACACACACACACACACACACACACACACACACACGGGGGGGGGGAATAAAAGGTGAATCTTTCTCTTTTGAAAGACAAAAACTATGACATCAGGATCATTTATAATGAAAATCTGTGCCTCTAATTTTTTTTATTAATTTCTCCATTGAACAGTAATTTAAAAGATATAAAGTGTTTTCTTTTGATGTTATGTCTTGTCAAGATGTTAACTTTTCATCCTAAGAACTTGAAAGTATGTTGACATGCAGGTATGAGAGTTCTCCCAGGGCATTAATTTGGTTACTCTTTTTCATTGCCAGAACCAATAAAAGAAACCAAAAAACAGAGAGAGAGAGAGAGAGAGAGAGAGAGAGAGAGAGAGAGAAGAGAAGAAAAGAAAGGAAATAGATCAGCGATTTTTCCTCGCATCAGTTCTCCATGTCCTCAGGTTGCAGGGGAGGGAAGATGCCATTTTAATGCTATATATAATGGAATACATATTTTGAGCAACGTGTTAAGACTCTTTCCAGAAGTGACTTACATCTAGGATATATGTCTTCTCTACCTGCCAACACGTACCAGCCTAAGTTTCTGCAGTCTGGATCTGAGTTCCTCACTTCTCACATCAGAGACAGACCAAATACATCGTGACCTCAAGGGAACTGTGTAGGCAGTGGCTAAAATAAAGAGCAACTGTTGAGTGAATAGAGAGGCATTGTGATAAGGGGTCACAACACACTATGGAGCCAGACTCCCTGCAATCCTAGCCCTGTCACTTACCAACTGTGAAACTTTCAGCAATGCATTTAACCTCTCAACGTAAGTCTCCTCACTAGAAAAATTGAGATAACCTTATAAAACAATGTGAAGATTAAATGAGTTGATACTTACAAGCTCTTAGAATAGGGCCTTGAAGATAACAAGTTCTAAATGTTGACACAGATGGAGCCTCCCATCCGACTTCACTACCGAGGCAAGATTATTGACATTAGACTTCTACTCTGCTGTACACAAATCCTAAGGGTACTGGCCAAGGGTTGGGCTATTGCCATTCTTCTTTAGCATCAAACATTTATATGATGATGCTTGGTCAGATATATCCATTCATGCCACAGTCGTGGATTGAACATCCATCCCCACAGTACAGCAGGATTTTTTGGACTGTGATTCCCCTGCCCCAGCTTTACACTTGTTAGTTGGTGGTCCATGTTTGTTTATTTCTGGCTATAGCATAATACAATTATAATATTCAATATGCTGCTATGAGACATGGTTCCAGTCACTGAGAAGTGGCTTCCATTTCACTCTATCCATAGTCAGAACCTACCATACATAGAGTTGTGTTGTGGTTTTTTGGTTTTGTTTTGTTTTTGTTTTCTCTCTCTTGACCGATTTTGTTTTGCCTGACAACCTGAAACATGACTAGGTACAATGCCTGTTTTAGAATGGAACTGCTTCGTAAGAACATAAAATCTGACACATACTCGATGCACAATATTTTTAAAACTGAGTTATCAGCCTGAAAAGCTAGGAGAATAAGACACCAAGAGCAACATTTTGGGAATCAATGAGTATAAATAAAGGGATGTTTTTTTTTTTTAAGGAATGGGAAATGGTCCTGGCATATTTAATTCTGATTCTAAGTTCATCAACCATAAATTCATCTATACTGTTACTTACTATTCCACTGGCCAGCGGTAAAATGCATTCTTAACTTCAAAATGCAATAATATGAGTGAAATATCCAATTTTTTGTTTTATTTTGTTTTTAATGCTGGGATTAAAAGTAGGTGTCTTCACACCTGTCTGAAACATGCATTTTATGATGATGAGAATTCAAATTTTCCTGGAATTCAAATGGCAAAGAGTCACATGTGACACAAGTGAGGTAGGCATCTTTGTATCCACTGATGTTGATGGCATCCTTCTTACTTATAAACAAGAGAGCAACTTGGAATTAAAGTGTGTGAGAAAATGAAGTTTTCGTAGACATCCCCTTAATTCAAACTAATTTGTCAAAACCCCAGTCCCAAATGTTAGCTCACATAATACCTTACTAATATTGTGGCATTTAAGTCTATGATACACCCAAGGTGAAAATTAATGTTCCAATGCTAGTGGTGTGACAACCCAATTTAGGGGCCTCTGCCATCAGGAATGGGCAGGGAGATTGCAGTTTCAAAAGCTAAGCTGGCAGGTTAAAAACAGGAAACCTAAAGTAAATATCCAAAAAAGAAAAAAGAAGAAGAGAGGGAGGAAGAGGAGGAGGAGGAGGAGGAGGAGGAGGAGGAGGAGGAGGAGGAGAGAGAAAAAAATGTTTAAAGTAAAAAAAGAAAGAAAGAAAGAAATCAAAATCAAAGCAAGCAAGTAAACAACAAACAAAAAAACCTGCTAACTTTTCTAACCTAAACTGTATCATAGACCCTTACCAGGATCTTTAAAGTTTCTCAGAAATTAGAATGTGACAATTTTATGCTTAATTTTTAGGCCTGTTTGTATTGTCACCATCACAAATAGCAGAGTAATTTCCAAACTGATGCATAGCACAGAGTGTCATAGTCAACAAAATCTGTAGTGCAAAATGGGAGGCAATTGGTAGCTCATAGTGGCAATTGCATCAAGGTACCATGACTTAGCTGAAAAGGGATTGAAATTTCAGCAGGCTAATCCAGCTGCACCATGGTCTTCCCAGTGTTGCCAGCATCAGGAAGCTGTTAGCAAGGGCCAGGTGGGTATTAAAAACATCTGCACAGATGTTAACCTGTAATCCTAGTACCCAGGCATTTGAGTGCTACACAGTGAGACTCTGTTTCTAAAATCGAAACAAATAAGAATGAAAGAAGTAGAGAGGGGAGGGTGGGGAAGGGGAAGAAAAAGAGGAGAGGAAAGGAAGGAGGGAGGGAAGGAGGGGAAGATACAGAATGAAGGGGACAAAGAAAGCAGGGGAGGGAGGAAAGGGGAATGGTGGGATGTTCAGGTTAGTTTTGACTTAGCAGTATCAGGTAGATTTTTGAAGATTAGCAGAAATAAAGGATTGTACACTGAAGCAGCAGAGAAATCTTACATATAAGATCAAGGAGACAGATATGGTGCCACACACTTATAGTGTTAGCACGCTAGAGGCTGAGTCACAAGGAGTAGTGTGAATTTAAAATCACCCATAGTAAAGTCAAGCTTACCTGGGCTATAGGGTGAGGTCCCATCTCAAATGAAAAGTAAAATAAGGGATGTGGCCTTGTGACTTGGCAAAAATGACTAATGTTTTGGTTTCTGTCTTATGTTTAAAGAATATTTCTTCTTATATTTCATTTTTTCTTTTTTTCTTCTTAAGCCATTAAATAGTCTGAGAGTTAGACAACAAACCATGAGCACCTTAATGAGTTCAGGAGTGTGTGTAGGAGTGTGTACAAGAGTGTTACAGCAGTGTGTGCAAGGAGTATGTGCAGCAGTGTGTAGTGTGTACAGCAGTGTGTGTAGGAGTGTGTGCAAGAGTGTTACAGCAGTGTGTGCAGCAGTGTTTATAGCATTGTTGCAGGAGTGTGTGCAGCAGTGTGTGCAGGAGTGTGTACAACCATGTGTACAGCAGTGTGTGCAGCAGTGTTTACAGCAGTGTGTGCAGAAATGTGTACAGCAGTATGTACAGGAATGTGTGCAGGAATGAGTACAGGAGTGTGTACAGGGGTGTGCACAGCAGTGAGTGCAGCAGTGTATGCAGGAGTGTGTACAACAGTGTGTACAGCAATGTGTGCAGGAGTGTGTACAACAGTGTGTATAGTAGTGTGTACAACTGTGTATATAGCAGTGTGTGCAGGAATGTGTGCAGCAGTGTTTATAGCAGTGTGTGCAGAAATGTGTACAGTAGTATGTATAGGAATGTGTGCAGGAATGTGTACAGGAGTATGTACAGGAATGTGTGCAGGAATGTGTACAGGAGTATGTACAGGGGTGTGCACAGCAGTGAGTACAGCAGTGTGTGCAGGAGTGTGTACAACAGTGTGTACAGCAGTGTGTGCAAGAGTGTGTACAACAGTGTGTATAGTAGTGTGTACAACAGTGTGTACAGCAGTGTGTGCAGAAATATGTACAGCAGTATGTACAGGAGTTTGTACAGGAGTGTGTGCAGCAGTGTTTACAGCAGTGTGTACTGGAGTGTGCTTTCCATGATTCTGTGGTACTTACTCAGTGTCCCTCAAATGATAGTGGTAACTTCATAGTTACAGGTGAAGGAGACACCAGAGAAAGTTTCATGCAAAGTAATAATTAGAAGAGAATGATCTCAATATTCAAATAAAGTTTTCAAATGTAAGTGATGTTGGTCCTAGGCTCTGTGCTAGATAATATGCCTGTCAGGGTGAATGGGCCAGCTCCAGGCTTCAAAGCCAATGTCCATTCTGAAACACACAATCAATGGGCTCCCAGGGTTGATTCAATAGGTGACATGAAACACAATCGTTGTATTGTTGGAAGAAGTCTAAGGAAGTTAGTAATTAAAGTCTTAATGATTTTGTCAGCATCAATGGGAAACTCTGAAAGGAAATGGAAGTTCAAGCAAAAAGAGCAGTATACCCAAAGTTCTAGAGATGTATGGATAATGTCCATATGTTTCAGAGATAACCACTTTTAGAGTAATTATAGATAAAGGATAAATTGGGCATTGACCAAGTTTACACCACCACACAAGGCAACACCAAAATCTTGACAAGGAATATCTTATAAATTCAAAGTGAATCTTTGAGCAAAGTTTAAACAAAGGAGTTATTTACCAAAAATGTTGGTAAATTATAATAAAACCTAAGAGATACCCAGAACTGTTACCCACAGGGAACAGATATCCTTCTGGCACAGAAAAAGGCAAAGAGAAGAAGCAGTTTCTTACTCAGAAAATGTCCACCTGCCAAGGCTGAGATCCTGCCTCTAGCAATCGGTGGACAAACTTCCACTCTTGCCACCAGAGAACTAATGTTCTCTCCTTGCCAAACCCAGCAGAAGACAAACATGGCCCTTGTGTATAGGTTTCTCGGATGTAGAGCATGGTTGAGAGGGTTGAGACTTGAAAAGTCAACAAGCAAACATTATTTGGCATAAATCTGAAAAGGAAAAGCCACTCAAACCTTGAAAGGCCCTTTATCTTGGTGCTAAGAAGTCTGTCCTGTATTCCAAGAATGAAGAGGCATTAAAAGATGTCAAACAAAGGGACTGCTTTAAAAAGACCCTTCATGGTGTGCTCTGTGTAAATGAGTGGAGAGGCTGGGGGTGGAGGGGAGTGGACAGACCCTAGACAGAAGGGGATGCAAAAGACTGTGCTAGGAAATGGAGATGGAAGCAGAGATGGGGGAGGAAGGACTGGGATAGAGAGACTTCTAGTATTTACTTTATGTTCTAAAGAGACATTTGCTTTTCTGTTTTTTATGGTCGATGGATGGAAATGGTAAGAATAGAGAATGACTGTGTAACAAGAATTAGTTGGGAAAGTAAGCTATTGGAAAACTAAGGAACATATTGCTGGGGGTTTGAGTCTCAGTTTTTCTTCTACACAAGGCTGTGACGCAACTCATTCAATCTCTTTGAGGCCTCATTTTATTGACTTTTCCTAAATGGTACCACAACTCTCAAGCTTGACACTGTTTTGGTTTTGATTTTGGTTTCAATCACTGTGCCTTGTGAAAACAATTGCCTGCTTCATGCACAGGTTTTCGCTAACTGTCCTCCACTAACTCACAAGAAGGTGGTTCATGATACACACAAATGATGGCACCCATGGAGCTATTAAGAAATTCCTCTGTCAGTGCATCAGATTTTGTGTAAATAAATAAAAGTCATAGGGAAAGTTAGGATTTGCTCTCTGCCTCCAAATGCTGGACATTATCCATGCTGTGATAATTTATTAAAACATCTTAAGAGGCTTCATGACTTCCTTTCTAATTTCCTATTTGTGTCCCTGTCTGGGACAAAGCTAGACTGAGCTGGTAATTCCAAATTTGGGTTCTGAGTGTCCTTCCTAGAATCCATAGCCTTCTCTAGAAAAAGGCAGCACAATGATTGGTCCACATTAGCTGATTGTATGATGTTTACTGCAGACAAAGTGGGCAGTTTAAAACCACTCTGAGGACAGAACCCAAAGGGTCAATCCACCATTCGATGATTTTGTTTCAACAGGAACTGCTCTAGAGCCTAAAGTGAGATCTCATAGATGCAGGTAGGGTGACAGACAGCAGCGTGAGTGAATATATTGAATGGAGAGAACTCACACTAAATTGAAGTCCCACAACCAAAAATCATTAGAAACAGTGGGACAGCAAACACATTTGCTAATCTTCCCCACAAAGGTCACAGCAGTGTTAATTAAAAGAAAGCCCAGGGTGGTCAAGCAAGCTTTGGAAAGTGCTTTTAGAGGCCCTGAGTGAACTGCTGTTCATTGTAGGTACTTGCCCACTCCATTTACAATCCTGGGCTCATGCATGCCCCTGCATTGAGAACACAGCCTCTGCTGTTCTTCCCTCTCCCCTCTCCCTTTCCAGTCAGCTTCCAGGACACCTCTGGCTTCTTCCTCTACCAAGCTTCAAGTTGCTAATGTTTTCTCTTCTGAACTTGCTTGTGCTTTTTCTATACAGTTGTTTAAGACTTATTTTGCCTCACAATGATTTATGACATTTTCCTCTTTAGGTCAGAATCTTTCTACTTATCCTATATCTGGAATGTATTACATACCCACTCCATAATTCATAGCTATCAATTGAATAGATGAAGCATTTAGAACTTCAATCAATCAGGGAAAAGCAATTAATGTGTTCTTTAAAAGTATCCTTTCTTGGGGCTGGAGAAATGTCTCAGTGGTTAAAAGCATCTTTTCAGATGACTTAGAATCACTTCGTAGCACATTCATGGCAGCTCACAACCATCTGTATGTAACTCCAGTTATGAGAAATCTAATGCCTTTTCCTGGACCTCAAGTGTGAGGTTTGTATACATGCAGGCAAATACTCATACCATAAAATAAGTAAATCTTTAAAAAGAGAGAGAGAGAGAGAGAGAGAGAGAGAGAGGGAGAATCCTTTCATTAGACCCATTGAAAGCATGTATTTTATAGTTTTCTTCCCCACCAAAAGTTCAGTAGTCACATTGATTAAAAAGTATTTTATTGCATAAGAGATTTATGAGGAGAATAGAATAGTGCATTAATATATGCATGCAAATGTCATCATGGAAGCTCACTATTTAATTTGATTTTTAAAACATTGTGTTGCAAACGGATATTTATAATATCCTAAGATATTATAAATGTAACAGGATTATAGGGGAATTCTGAACAAAAGACAGAGAGATAATCAAACTCTAAATGACCAACATGGGAAGTAGTATTAAAATTGTAATATTTAACATTTAAATTACTTGTATTAAGCCCTTTGTTAAGATGTATGTCAAGCACTGGGCTAAGTAGGACACATATATTTTGTTTACTCTTCAAGGAAAGCAGATGAGGTCAAAGCATGTAATCCCCCATTCTGTGGATGAACAATTAAGCCATCAGCCTTACATCACCCAGCCCTTCAGTGGCAGAGCAGGGTTTCATACATGATCCATGCATGACTTCATAATGAAATGCTAGGAAAACCAGTGGAATTTAACTATGATCCAAGATGGCTGACCCGAGGACAGATTTTCAGAGTGAAAATGGTAATGTGCTTGGGAAACTCAAGAATCATGAGATTTGGTCTACCGGTGGACAGGGAGGGAGAGGAAAGAGGGGCACAGATTTCTATCAGGTAAAAATAGATACTGGGGAAAGGAGCATGGAACCTGAAAGGAAACTACACTGAACGACAGACTGTGGAGAATGGGCTAGACCCTGACTGACGGAGTTGTAGGGATAGGGGGATAAGAAGTGACAAGTTTAGAATACCAATCAATCCAGAAGTGGCAGGCAGAGTGGACAGGCCGCAGAGAAAGTGGACACGTTTTAAGAGATTCAGAGGTTTTCTTCCCTGAAAGAGAAGAAATTTTTTTAGCCAGTAAATTTTTATCTGAATGTAGACTTTCTGGATGACTGTCTCCATATAACCAGTGACTAACCTAAATTGCACAACTCATGTTTGGTGGGCACAGATGTTATCTTCCTCCTCTGTGTTAACTCCAGTTCACAGGGACAAGTGGACAAGATAACCAGTGCAAGAGAGGTAGTTGAATACCAGCTTTCTTGCAGATGGTTGCACGAAGCTGGTGATGCAGGAGGCAAGGCAAATATAATACATTGAGACGGAAGGAAGGGAGGGAGGGGCTCATAAATAGTGATGTGGAGATCACAGCCTTGGGTGGAAGGAGGAGTAGGAGAGGGCAAATGGTTACCGAAAGTCCTACAACCCACCATAAAGAAAGAGATAGTCCTTAACTTTAAAGCAAACAGAGGCAGTCCAGACCCTGGCTATAAGGCGTGCATGTTTAAAGTCTGCTCACCTTTGAAAGGCTCCATCTATTCAACCTCTATTTAAAAAGCCCATCTTCCAAACACAGTGTTATCCCTACCATGATATTCCTAGTGGCTATCTTGTTCTACCTCTAAGTATCCTCCTACACATCTGCAGCACTTTTAAGGTCACATTGGGCTGAAAAGTGGTTCTCCCTAATGCTATACTCTGTGGAGTCTAACCAAATCTTCGAACGCTCTGAGTTCCCTGACATTCATTCAGTAAAACCCGAGGCAGTAACAGGAAGTACAAAATCTCCAGCTCTAGAAGCCGACTGACCTGGATTTTATTTCCAGCTCTCTGAGTTACTCTGCTAACCTCTGAAAGATGCTTAACATCATCCAGTTTCCTCAGGAGGAAAATACAGATTATCTAAGTACTTGAACAGTAAAATACGTAAATAAGAAACTGTGGGAAAATCCTCTTAGAATATGGATTCCATGAATAAAGCAGTGGAAGGCTATGATCTCAAGAGTACATTCTCAGGCCAGGCAGTGGTGGCGCACGCCTTTAATCCCAGCACTTGGGAGGCAGAGACAGGCGGATTTCTGAGTTCGAGGCCAGCCTGGTCTACAGAGTGAGTTCCAGGGCAGCCAGAGCTATACAGAGAAACCCTGTCTCGAAAAACCAAAAAAAAAAAAAAAGTACATTCTCCACAAAGGCACTTATATGCATAATTTAATACAGAATAATTCAGATTGTGACGATAAAGATGGGAATGTTTCTGTATGTTTATATATTTCTTTTTAGATCTTTAAATTGTATGCATATGAATGTTTTACTTGCATGTATGTATGTGCACCATGTGAGTGCATGCTGCCCTTGGAGTTAAGAAGAAAGCATCAGATCCCCTGGAACTGGAGTTACAGATGTCGTGAGCCATCACGTGGGTGCTGAGAAGTAAACCCAGGTTCTTAGCAATAGTAACAAGTACTCTAAACCCCTGAGGCCTCTCCAGCCTCTGTTTATATAGTTATTTAAAACTGTTTCTGGATTACATGCACTAAGTGCTTCCTACTATGCCGGATATTGTTCTAATATTTTACATCTTTGAGCTGATTTAATATTTGAAAGAAGCATTGAAGCTATTGTTATCTGCAAGCTAAGAAACTGAGACATAACAAATAGAAAAAAAATCCTTCTCAGATGTGAGCCTTTAAGAGAGAGAGCTGGGATTCAAACAGGAAGCTTAACTTCAGAGACTTGAAAATACTATCTTCCCACATTTTGTTTCATTTGTTTTTTGTTTGTTCATTTGTTTGTTCATTCATTCATTCATTTGTTCATCCGTTCAAGGTCTTACTATGTAGCCCAGGTTGGCCTCACACTCATAATCCTGCTTCCTTTTCCCTGGTGCTGGGATAACAGGTCTTTTCCACCATGCCCATTTCCCTACAGGTTTTATTGTTGCTGTGTTTGTTTCTAACATAGAAACTATGAAGGTTAGTTCCTGTTGTATCTCTGCCTTTCAAAGCACATAAATATGACTGGCAGTGTTTACAAAATGATACAATTTTATTAGGAGAATGGCTATGTGGCATCATTAATACAAAGAGCATGACATAATTTCCTACTTGTGTAACATGTTTCTCACACAGGCAGCGACAAGCCCCATAAGGCTGGTTCTGGCATGGTTCATACACTTAGGATTTCACTCTTGGCACAGTGACATTAAAATTGTAAGCACAAAGTGTTTCTCTATAATAGCTGTAACTACTCACTTAGTTCTAGAATTTGTAAAGTTAACCAAATAATTAGCTGAGAGTTAAGAATTAAGCATACCAAGAAATAAACAATGTGCTTTAATTTTTTTCTAACTGGAGGATACAGTGACTCATGACTTTAGTCCCAAATGTGGGAAATAGAAGAAGGAAAATTGCAATTTGAGGAAAACCTGAGCTACAGAGTGGGCCATTGTCTAAAAATAAAAAACAAAATGAGAGAGAGAGAGAGAGAGAGAGAGAGAGAGAGAGAGAGAGAATGGAGAATGGAGAATGGGGCTGGAGATAGCTCAGCAGTTAAGAGCAATTGTTGCTCTTGCAGAGAACCTGGGTTCATTTCCCAGCATCCTTAGAGCTGTTTACAACCATCTGTAACTCCAATTCCAAGGCGCTCTCTGACCCACTCATATACCAGGCATGCATGTGATACAGAAACAAACATGGAGACAAACAGTTTATACACATAAAATAAGTGAATCCAAAAAAAAGGATTGTTTTTAAAATCAAGAGGGCTCAAGCTCAGTGGTTGAGTACTTGCTTAGTGCATGTGTGTAAATACCTGTACATGTATGTATACACAGCACAACCCTGGCATTTTACACTGAAGGGGAGTGGCTTACAGTAGTTTTTAGTATATGAGAATATGGCAAATAAAGTTTTAACTCTAGAGAGTCTACTGACCACTCAAATCTATATTTCAAGATAGTTCTGCTCAATCCTCAAGTTTTACTGCATGGTGACCTCATAGTCACTTCTTATGCCTTACTGCCTGCCCTTCTGCCAAGACACAAACCTGTTTAAACAGGTCTGGTAACTGACCCTGAAGTGTGAGTAGTTAACCTTTTCATGCCTACTTACATATTTATTGCAGTAACTCACACCCTCTGGCCTATAAATTAATACTCTGGGGACTGGAGAAATGGCTCAGTGGTTAAGAGCACTGAACGTTCTTCCAGAGGACCCAGGTTCAAATCTTATCACCCACATGACAACTCAAAACTGTTGGTAGCTCCAAGATCTGACATCTCACACAGATATATATGCAGGCAAAATACCAATGCACATAAAATAACAAAAAAAAATTTAAATTGGTATTCTGAATCATAATGTTCATCTATCATTAATGAGTTTTTTAGGCTATGAAAAATGAAAACAAGGTCCAGGGGAAAAAAAAATCACAAAATTTTATTTACCCCCTTGTTTTCAAATCCAAATGTACTATGTAGATTCTTATAGTTTTTTGCAATTAAAATGCCATATGCACCTGCCTATTCATGTTGAGACATGAGAGTACTTCGTTGACACTACAGTGATTGTCATATTTGAATACTGTAAATTCTATTTGCTCATGCATCTCATCTGCTAGACCCACTTGAGCCCCAATGAACATACCTACTCTCACCTTCAGAAAAAGTCTGACTTTTAATAATGTGGTTTCACAGTCACTGATCCAATTTATCATTTGTGCTGATATGTAATAAAATATCAATTATGGGTGGAGAGGTTGGGTGGGTGGATGAGCACCATCATACAGGCAAAGGGGAGGGGGCAGATGCAGGGATAGGAAGTGAAATACCACTTGAGATGTAAACAAATGGAATGATTAATTTTAAAAATTAATTATGTTTGTATTACCAGTAAATTTATCGAATTTGTTTATTCTAACAATGCCTGTATTTTAAAAGCATCTTTACTTACATGACCTTCTTTGAAATAAAGTAAAAGGAGGTAATCCTTGCAACATGAACTTATCATTTAAATGTAAAATGACAGGCAACATCACTTAAATTTTCTTACGAACAAATAGATCTGACATAAGCCAGCCTGATGTTTAAAAGCTAGAAATGCATTCCAAACTCATATAAAAGAGTATTCCATTTTTCTGTATGAAAGTTGGCATTTTCCCTTTCTTACTGTATATTCTCAGGGTCACAAATGAGCTTCACCCCATACCTCAGTTCTCTCATTTAGTTCCTTGGGAGTGGTGTTCAACAGAGTGGACTACTGTTTGCTTCTAGAAAAACCTGCTTCACCTGCCGCAGGTGGCCCATACTTAGGAGTTTTTCTCTTACCATGTTGTACTTTTTCTTCTTAAAACAAACAAACAAACAAACAAAATGTGGTTTCACTCTCAATACTATAATACTTCAGTTTGGAATACCTAGGCGTGTTCTTTTATCTTCTCAAATCCTATCTCGGTGTAAATGACTTTGATTTGCTTTCTGGAGTCTAAACACTGAACTTCTCACAAGAGCTTCAGATTCATGGTCCCATTCTCAGCTGACTGTGTGTCAGGCATAAGTGTAATTAACTTCTTCACATCTAAACTTACAGGCTTCTACTCCTCTTAGCCACCAGTCTAATGCTCTTTCCCACTTTAGGTACAATTTTATTTTTCCAGTAACCTTGTCTGAAAAATGTATCGCCATTCTTGATTTCTCTCTTTCTGGTTCTCATACTGTACCCCAGGTCTATAATCATGTGCCATCACCTCCTTAAATCTGTATCCAGAGTTTCATGATGCCTTAGCACCCTTGACTCCATGCTGGTCCTTATGACATTACAATCAACTCTTAATGGTTTCCTTCAACCTGTATTCTACAAAATTAGAAGTTACAATTGTTTTCTATTTTAAAGCAATTCCTATTGTCTCACTCAAAGTTAAAGCCAACATCCTCACTCTTGACCTATGAGGTCTTGGAGAATTGTCTGTCCATTTCTGTCTGCCTCACTTTCTGGCTGCACTTCCTCTATCTCCTGTGTTGTGGTCCTCCAGACCTCTCTGAGTTCCTTGTAACACTGGATACATTTACACCTCAGATTCTTTTTTTTCTTTTTTCTGCTAATTTATTTACATTTCAAATGTTTTCCCCTTTCCAGATCTCCCCTTTGGAACCTTCCTATTCCCTCCCCCCTCCTCTGCCTCTATGGGGGTATTGCCCCACCCACCCACTCTCATCTCCCCTCCTTGGCATTCTCCTATACTGGGGGATCTAATACCCTCAGGTCCAAGGGCCTCTCCTCCCCCTGATGTCTAACAAGACCCTCCTCTGCCACATATGTGGCCAGCACCATGGGTCACTCAATGTGTATTCTTTGGTTGGTGGATCAGTCTCCAGGAGTATCAGGGGGTCTCAGGCCAGTTGCCACTGTTGCTGCCTTTCTGGGGATGCAAACTCCCTCAGCTCCTTCAGTCCCTTCTCCAACTCCTCCATCTGGGACCTCCCACTCCACCCTACTGTTGCTGTGAAGTGACTCTTGGGTATTTCGAACTTTTGGGCTAATAACTAGTTAACAGTGAGTACATACCATGTTCGTTCTTTTGTGACTACATTACCTTGCTCAGGATGATATTTTCAAGATCCATCCATTTGTCTGCGAATTTCATGAAGTCATTGTTTTTAATTGCTGAGTAGTACTCCATTGTGTAAATGTACCATATTTTCTGTATCCATTCCTCTATGGAGGGACATCTGGGTTGATTCCAGCTTCTGGCTATTATAAATATAGCTTCTTTGAACATAGTAGAACATGTGTCTTTATTACATGTTGGAGCATCTTCTGGGTATATGCCCAGGAGTGGAATAGCTGGGTCCTCAGGTAGTATTATGTTCATTTTTCTGAGGGTCAGCCAAACTGATTTCCAGAATGGTTGTATCAGCTTGCATTCCCACCAGCAATGGAGAAGTGTTCCTCTTTCTCCATATGCTCGCCAACATCTGCTGTCACCTGAGTTTTTGATCTTAGCCATTCTGACTGGTGTGAGGTGAAATCTCAGGGTTGTTTTGATTTGCATTTCCCTGATGACTAAAGATGTTGAACATTTCTTTAGGTGTTTCTCGGCCATTCGAGTTTCCTCAGTTGAGGATTCTCTGTTTAGCTCTCTTCCCCATTTTTTGATAGGGTTATTTGGATCTTTGGAGTCTAGCTTCTTGAGTTCTTTGTATACATTGGATATTAACCCTCTATCGGATGTAGGATTGGTAAAGATATTTTCCCAATCTGTAGGTTGCCATTTTGTACTACTTATAGTGTCCTTTGCCTTACAGAAGCTTTGTAATTTTATGAGGTCTCATCTGTCAATTCTTGATCTTAGAGAACAAGCCATTGGTGTTCTGTTCAAGCACTTTTACCCTGTGCCCATGTGTTCGAGACTTTTCCCCACTTTCTCTTCTATTAGATTCAGTGTATCTGGTTTTAAGTGGAGATCCTTGATCCACTTGGACTTTTTTCCATTTGCACACTGTCTCTGTGCCCTCTGGTTAGTCTGACTGAGGGTTTATCTGTCTTGTTGATTTTCTCAAAGAACCAGCTTCTGGTTTTGTTGATTCTTTGTATAGTCCTTTTAGTTTCCACTTGGTTGATTTCAGCCCTTAATTTGATTATTTCCTGCCTTCTACTCCTCTTGGGTGTATTGGCTTCTTTTTGTTCTAGAACTTTCAGGTGTGGTGTTAAACTGTTAGTATATGCTCTCTCCAGTTTCTTTTTGGAGGCATTCAGAGCTATGAGTTTTCCTCCTAACACTGCTTTCATTGTGTCCCATAGGTTTGGGTAACTTGTACTTTCATTTTCATTAAATTCTAGGAAGTCTTTAATATGTGCTTTGAGCTTTAGTAGGGTATCTTTTATGAATGTCGGAGCTCTTGCATTCGGGGCATAGTTGTTCAGAATTGAGATTTCTTCTTGGTAGATTTTTCCTTTGATGAGTATGAAGTGTCCTTCCTCATCCTTTTTGATGACTTTTGGTTGAAAGTCAATTTTATCCGATATTAGAATGGCTACTCCAGCCTGTTTCTTGGGACCATTTGCCTGGAAAATTGTTTTCCAGCCCTTTACTCTGAGGTAGTGTTTGTCTTTAACAAGGAGGTGTGTTTCCTGGATGCAGCAAAATGCTGAGTCCTGTTTATGGATCCAGTCTGTCATTCTATGTTTTTTTTTATTGGGGAGTTGAGACCATTGATGTTAAGTTATATTAAAGAATAGTGATTGTTGTTTCCTCTTATTTTTGATGTTGTTTGTGTGGCTATCTTCTTTTAAATTTGTTGAAAGATTACTTTCTTGCCTTTTCTTGAGTGTAGTTTCCCTCCTTGAGTCGGTGTTTTCCATGTATTATTCTTTGTAAGGCTGGGTTTGTGGAAACATACTGTGCAAATTTGGATTTGTCATAGAGTATTTTGGTTTCACCATCTATGATTATTGAGAGTTTTGCTGGGTATAGCAGCCTGGGCTGGCATTTGTGTTCTCTTAGAGTCTGTATGAGATCAGTCCAGGATCTTCTAGCTTTCATAGTCTCGGTTGAGACGTCTGGTGTACTTCTGATAGGTCTGCCTTTATATGTTACTTGCCTTTTTTCCTTTACTGCTTTTAATATTCTTTCCTTGTTTTGTGTATTTGGTGTTTTGGCTATAATGTGACGGGAGGAATTTCTTTTCTGGTCCAGTCTATATGGTGTTCTGTAGGCTTTTTGTATATTTATGTTCATCTTTTTCTTCAGATTAGGGAAGTTTTCTTCTATAATTTTGTTGAAGATGTTACTGGTCCTTTAAGTTGGGAATCTTCACTCTCTACCTATTATCCTCAGGTTCTGTCTTCTCATTGCATCCTGGATATCTTGGATGTTTTGGGTTAGGAGCTTTTTGCATTTTGTGTTTTCTTTGACTGTTGTGTCCATGTTTTCTATGGTATCTTCTGCACCTGAGATTCTCTCTTCCATCTCTTGTATTCTGTTGTATTCTGTTGGTGATGCTTGCATCTATGACTCCTGATTTCTTTCCTATGTTCTCTAACTCCAGGGTTGTCTCCCATTATGATTTCTTTATTGTTTCTGTTTCTGTTTTTAATTCTTGAATGGTTTTGTTCATTTGTTTGATTGTGTTTTCCTATAATTCTGCCCGTTTGATTGTGTTTTCCTGTAATTCTTTAAGGGATTTTTTGTGTCCTCTTTAAGGGTTTCCAGTTGTTTACCTGTGTTCTCTTGTATTTCTTTAAGGGAGTTTTTTATTTCCTTCTTAAAATCTTCTATCATCCTATTTATAAGTGATTTTAAGTCTGAGTCTTCCTTTTCTGGTGTGTTGGGGTATCCAGGACTGATTGTGGTGGGAGAGCTGGGTTCTGATGAAGCCAAGTAGTCTTGGTTTCTGTTCCTTGTATTCTTGCCCTTGCCTTTCGCCATCTGGTTATCTCTGGTGTTAGCTGGTCTTTCTCTCTCTGACTGTGGCTTGTCTTTCCTACAGGCCCAGGTGTCAGTATTCCTTGGAGACCAGTTCTCTTTCCCGGCTGTTCCTTAGTCCCTGTGTCTGGAGCCCTCCTTCCGCTGGCTTTTCTGCACAAGTGGGTGGCTCACTTTCTCCCTGCGCTGGTTGGCAATGGAGGCCTGGTGGCCCAGGCAGAGGTCTCCTGCCACAGGTAGAAGCTGACAGGCTCTTACCTTCTGGCTATTCCTCAGTCCCTGCGTCTGGAGCCTACAGCTCAGATTCTTACAAGTTTGATGCAGAAATGACCTTTCCCACAGAATCTACCTCTCTTGAAACCTATGTTTAAAAATTACCTTCTGTGCTGGGTATGTGGCTCATTTACTTGGTATAGTGCTTGTTTGGCATGCCCAGAGCCATGGGTTCGCTCTCCAGTACCACATGGAGGTGTTATATTTTATGACTCTATTCTCAACACTACAGTGGTAGAGGCAGAAGCACCAGAAGTTGAAGGTGATCCTCAACTATATAGCAAGTTTCAGGTCAGCCTGGACTAAAGAGCCTGTCAAAAAGAAAAAGAGAAAAAAAGAAAAGGAAACAGAAAAAGCCAGTAATATCCCAGTGTGTTTCTGCTTCCATAGTATGCATAGATTTTTATCCCACTTCCCTATCTTATATTCGTACCTTGTGTTACTATGAAATACATATTTCATTTGAGTAACATATACATTGGCTTTCCTCATTAACACAAATGCTTAACGAGAGTGGAATATCTATCTCCTTTTCTCACTCCTAAGTCCCTACTCCCTAGTAAATTGTGTAATGCTTGGAGGTGGTCAATAAGTGTTTGCTAAATGCATACACCAACAGACCCTGTCTGCTTCATATCTAGGCCGTTATCTAGAAGTCAAATAGCTTTGAGGCACAATAAAACCAAAGGTGCCTTTTACATCACTATTGAAAAAAAGTAAAATCATGTTTAGTATGTTCCATTTATTTATTTATTTATTTATTTATGTGTTAGATTAACTTTTATTCAACTCTTAGTTTTCTCCTGAGAAGGCTGAAGAGATCATTACAGAGCCATTCATCCATGTGAAAGACCATTTGAAAGCTCTATAGGAAGAGCAGATGGAAGTAGAGGTGGTTATCCGAATGATCCGAGTAACACTTACTTCCTTTGTTCCTATGGCACCTGAAAGCTGAGGGTAACCGTAAAGAAGCTATTCTGTTAAGATGGTGGATAGAGGTGTTTGTGTGCAGGCCTGATGAGCTGAGTTTGATTCCTGGATCCCACATGTGGCAAGAAGGAACTGACTCCCAAGAATTACCCTTTGTCCTCTATACATAATCATGGCTCATGTACACCTGCTCACATACATATACACGCAATAAAAAATAAAATCATTGTTAAGTAATGCAGTCTGTCAAAAAGCTATATTGAGAGTCTAACCATAAAGTCCTATTATTCTGCCTATGATAATTCTTACTTGGGTAAATACTGGATTAAATAGAAGATTCTGTTTCCTGATGGTACTAAATAAGTATTAAAGAAAGTCTTCATATATTTGATAATAGTCTGGTATATACTTCTCATATCAAACCACAGAAACATTGGTCTTCTCATAGGAAGAAGGCAAAGTTACATTTCTATATGTGTATAGTTTTTTGAGATAGGGTTTCTCTGTGTAACTCTGGTTGTCCTGAAACTCACTATGTAGACCAGGCTGGCCATGAACTCAGAACTCAGAGATCTACCTGTGTCTGCCTCCCGAGTGCTTAGATTAAAGGCATGAGCTACCACCCCTGACACATTCTTCCTTTTTAAATTACTTTTACCCTTATGTCCAAGTACCAGTAAGCTGCATCAGAAAAGAGTGGCTGCTTCTTTGTACTTTAAGGTTTTTTTTCCCCCATATTCTAATTAAGGACCAGAGCAAAGACAATCTTGGGTACATTTTTTTGGTGATGTCTCTTGACCTTGTCCATGATTTTTCTTCAATACCCACCAATTCCTCTCTGGGAAAGTAAAAGCTCATACAAACTGAGCTAGATCTGATCTTGATAAACTCTGTTTATTCAGCATCACAGGTGGCTGGAAGCAGGGCCTTCATTGTTATTAATAACAATAAATCCTTAGGAGGAAGCAAAGAAAATTACTTCATCACATCGGGTTATACTTCATGGCCATCCTCTCTTTAGAATGAAATCCATTATTTATAATGCACACCTGTCATAGAGTATTTGAAAATATCTGCTAATTTCTCCCAGTGGATGTCCCCTTGTTCAGATTTCTAGGAAAATGGTGTTACTTCCCTGTGTATAGACAGGTATGAACCAAAAAGCACATTAGACTTCGCCCAAGGATTTCAGATCCTTCTTTAGAGATGCTTGTATCTCCCAGTTAACAGCATGTGGTGGGGATGGTAAATGGACCTGGAGATACACAGATCTACTAGGATAATCACTAGTAGAATATCCACTAGGATAATCAATACATCAGAGACTATGTCAGTATTGCTCTGCATACAGCCATCTGCCTGAGAGCCAGCCAAAATTGACATAGTTTAACAAAATAAATATGGAATTTTTAATAGGAAGTCAAGAGTGATAAAATGTTTTAGAGAAATGAACATGATCTTTTGAAGTCTTTATTTTGATTGGAATAGAATCTACAAAATGGCTACTTCTGAACTTGGGCTGTTTTTGTTTTACATTATTTTGTTTTGGAAATAAAGAAAGGATTTCATGTAGTCCAGGTTGGTCAATGATCTATACTCATACACAATCATGCAAGCAATGTAGACCTCTTAATCAAACAAACAAAAATTTAAAGCAAGTGAAGTTAAAAGTTTCAAGATTAGGAATGGAAAGATGGCTCAACAGTTAAGAGCACTTGTTGTTCTTGCAGATGACCTTGTTCAATTCCCAGCCCCCACACGGAGATTCACATCTATCTTTAACTCCAGTTTTAGGGGATCCAATGCCCGTTTCTGACCTCTGTGGGAACCAAGCACACATGTGATGAACATACAAAATATGTAGGCAAAAAAATAATAAAATGTATAAATCAAATTTTAAAAGGTACAGTAATTGAATGTAATAATCCATGTTACTTTGACCAAAACAAAGTTGCTCTTCTCAGCTTGCAACACAGTACTGGCTGCTTACATAAAAGTGTTCCTCTTACAGTATGCTAGGTCTGACTCAAGCCCCCTATTACTTTTCCACTTTTCCATAATGCCCGAAGAAAGTATTTAACCACAGAACATGTCTAGCCCTATTCCCTCCTTGACTGAAGGTAACCAAACCTTTCAGTATTGATGTATTGTTCATGCCTATGAAGGTGAAAGACTCAGAAATCTCTTAAATGCTTGATTGGAGAGCAGTCATCCAGATGGCCTAAAATATGTGTGTTGTTTCTTCAGTAGAATGGACAAAATGAAGACAGAAGTCTGGTCTTTTGAAGAAATTGTGTATATTAATGATATATCACCTGAGCCAGGTTTTAAGAAATAAGATTCTGAGGAGTTGCTCAGAAAGCATAATAATGAATGGCTATAGCATCATAAAACTGAAGGAAAGAAAATACTTAAGTACACTGAATGTAGAGGGGAAGTTAGGACAGAAAGATTAAAGACAAAATGAGGAAATTGTTCATAGGGGGTAAGATCTTAAAAGATATAGGAGGGCCTGGTGTAATCCCAGCACTTGGGAGGCAGAAACAGGCAGATCTCTGAGTTCGAAGACAGCTTAGACTACCTACATAGTGAGTTATAAGACAGCCAGGGCTACATGGTGAGACAGTTATGCTCAAATAAGAAGAAGTAACTCTACATATAGGTTTGTTAATTTTGTTCAGGAACAACATGTGACAAAATCCAGAGAAAAGGTTTTTTTGGCTCACAGCTAAGGATATACCTCATCGTGGCAGAGAAGACAAGACAGAGTCAAAACAGCTCATCACAGTGTAGACAAGTCAGGAGAGAGAGAAGGGAGAATACATGATGCTGCTCAGTTCTCTATCTCCATTTATACAGTCTGGGACTCTGGCTAGGGAATGCTGCCACTCACAGTGGACCAGTCCTCCCAGCAGCATGTAATCATGTAATCAAGATGACTGTCTACAGGCATTCCTAGGGGCCCATCTCTCAGGAGTCTCTAGATTCTGTTAAGCTGACAATAATAATTGTCAGATACAGTATTGTACAGATTTAAGTTTCATTTTCAAACTTTATGCACTTCTTGCCAAGTAAAGACAATAGTCAATTAAACTTGCTTTGTTGGTGCTTGACTGGGATTTTATCCTTCAGTGTGCCTCACAAACACTGAGAACATATGCATAGATTAAACGCTGTAAAGAGCCTCAGGATTGGGAGACCAGTTGATCAAGAAGTACAGGAAATAAAGAAGTGCAGTCAGAGTTTGGAAGCTGAGGTTAGTATTGCCAGTATTGCCAGTTGCTCCTACTAATTTTGAGCAACAGGTATGTGTAACAGCTGGTGTGAAGCTAGATTGGATTAAAATCCTAAGCATGGGAAATTAATTAGTTTTCCTTCATCCTTAATTTCCTCTGGAAATTAATCATTTTACCTCATAATGAATTCTGATGGCTACAGGGCAGGTCTGGGCAGCTGACTTAGCAGAGTTTTGCCTGCTGTGAGGTGGAATAAACAACTGGTTGAAAGCTTTGTTTATACCAAGCCTTAGTGCCAAACAGGTGTCCCAGAGTCCCAAAAGGAGTGAGTCATAAACATGCACAGGACGTCTTCTCTGTTGACATTTCTAGCTACTAAATAAAAAGGTAGTAGTGGATCAGAAACAGGAAGCCTTATTTTAAGATTTCTAGACTTCTAAAGGTAACTTTCTATGCATCAGTATTAAACTACCTGAAGCTATACTGTCAAATTACTCTGTGTTGTGTGAAAGTAACTAGGAAGCATACATATGTATTTGGGTGTGTGCATATGAGAGAAAGAGAGAGAGAGAGAGAGAGAGAGAGAGAGAGAGAGAGAGAGAGAGCGCTGTGATTTCTTTTGATACCAAGTAGAGGTGGTATTGATTTCTGCATTTAATATAGGAAGTTAATTAATATATTTACCAAAAAGTGATACCTTGCAAATTAGATTCATTATAGCACAGTACTGGGCTTGTACTTATCTTATGTATTGGTGCGTGGGATTACAGGTTGCTATGTGATTCATTCAGGGTGCTAGCTTGAAATAGAAACTATCTTATTGTAGTTTGAGAGGGAAATGTAATTCAGGGAACTAAATGTAATTTCACCAAAGCACTGAAAGAGTGGGTGTTAGAAACCTGACACTGGATCAAAGAAAATAATACACACTTGAAAGATACATAACAATGCCATACTTAAATCTATATATAAGGGGAAAGAGGTTTGAAGGCAGTTTTTAATATCCTCCTCGACAACTACATTGACTCTTAACATTCAACTCTGGTTGATCTTTATTAACAGCAGAAAGGAGAAAGAAGACATTCTGTTTCTCATGTCAGCTCTCTAGATAGAGTAAAATAGCTTCTACATGTGCAAACCTAATCCACATCATGAATTGCGTTCCCAGGAGAGCCCAGGAAGCACAGTGTTCCATTTCATGGTAGTAAAGCAATTCCGTAGATGAACAAGTGGATTACAATAAATTCAGCAAAACTTTACCATTAAACACCAATGGTTTCCACATATTCTGCCTATTTTTATTCTCACAGTCACAAGAACATTCCTAAGAGATACACGCTTCTTTTATTTCCAGCTCATAGGTGAGAAAATTGAAGTAGTAGGAAACTAAACTAGCCTGCTCAAGGTCACATACTATGTAAGCAGAGGATAGAATTTAAATCTGCCTGATTTAAATAATGGAGAGATACCTACTTCCTCCATATACCATTTATGTAATGGCTGGTATTTTGCTCTTTATATAATATCTAACACTTCTCTATCTCAAAACTGAAAATCATAGAATTATTTACAAAATGTATATCATCCAAGCAGATGGAAAAGATAGGCAATATGGTACATTAATGCTCTGAGAAAAAAAATCTTCCAAGAAACTAAGTGAAAATATTATTGCAAAGCTCTGAGGTGAACATAGCCCAAATAAATTAATTAGATTATTATATTTGTATCATTACTTATAATAGCACATTCATCTTCAATAGAAAATTGAACCTGATATAAATTCATAAATGGATGTAAATTGGCCACATAGTAAATGCAAAAGAGGTATTAGCAATTACAGAATTTCATTATGGTGGAACACTTCTTTTATAGTCCATATTGATCAAGATCCTTCTTAGGACTTTAAACATTGCCAAGTTACAACACAAATGATTAACTCCCATTTTGTAATGTAAGTTCTAGGGTGTCTTAGTTATAGTTCTATTGTTGTATAGAGACACCATGACCAAAGCAACTCTTATAAAAGAAAACATTTAATTATGCTCTTGCTTACACTTTTAGAGGATTAGTCTGTGATCATCATGGCAAAAAGCAGTTAAGCAGGCATGGTGCTAGAGGCAATAGCTGAAAGCTTTGCATCCTGATCCACAGGCAGCAGGCAGAAAGAGAGAGACACTGGGTCTGGGGTGGGCTTTTGAAACCTCAACGCCTCCAACAAGGACATACCTCCTACTCTTTCCCAAACAGTTCCAAATGGTGACCAAGAATTCAAATATATGAACCTATGGGACCATTTTCATTCAAACCATCACATGGAGCTTCTTAATAGACATAATGCGATGAGTGGGTATTCCTTGATGATAGAAGAATGGAAATTTATAATCCTAACAAAAAGCGGTCTACAGAATCCTTAT
Organism: Rhynchomys soricoides; assembly: GCA_019843965.1. NCBI lineage: Eukaryota > Metazoa > Chordata > Mammalia > Rodentia > Muridae > Rhynchomys > Rhynchomys soricoides. Next base: position 678,489 of record JADRCH010000148.1, on the reverse strand, counting down.
CTAGTGTGAAAAATAAAACAGAGCAAAACAAAGGTACAAGTTGACTATGATTGAACACACCAGTATTAATTACAGTATTAATACTGTAATACTAATATTTGAGAAACGGAATTCAGAAAGATGACAAGTTTGAGGCCACCCAGTGCTACATGATGAAACTTGCTTTGCTTTGTTTTGTTTTGCTTTGTTTTGTTTTAAGGAAAATGAAATGATACTTAATGTAATGTATTTAATTTAATTAAATACATACAAAGAGCATTTATATTCCAAGATTCTTATCAAATTCACCATCAGCTATAGTATAGATATCTCACAATCTTCCTTGATCTACTGAACACATATACCCATGTGTATGCCCTTTGCTTGACTTTCAACTCTACCACACTCTCATCTCTTATACACCATATACATATACACACAAAGGTGCTACTCAAGAATGGCAAGGCAAGTAAGAGATAATAACTGATTTCAGAAAAAGAGTAAGAGTTAAGAACTTGGAGGTGGGGAGTCTCAGACAGGAGCCTGGGGGAATCCCCCAAGCTTGAAACACCTTTCTTAAGCCCAGTTAGAGAGCTGTTAGTTATTACCAAAATATAAATACCACTATTGCAGTGGTTCTCAACCTTCCTAATGCTGAAATCCTTTAATGCAGTTCATCAAGTTGTGGTGACCCCCCCCCCAGCCATAAACTTATTTTTGTTGCTACTTCATAGCTGTAATTTTACTATTGTAATGAATTGTAATATAAATGTGACCCACAGGTTGAGAACCACTGCACTGTCACCTCCTTAGGGTAATTGAGCTATACTAGTCATCACGGAGGCTCATGCAGTCATCACAGGTGGACTGTTGGTTGCCTCCCATTCTTTAATTGCATCTTTTGGTACTATGAAATCAAGTCCTAAGGGAGGAAGCCTTCAAGTTGGATCCAGCTCAGGTCTTCCAAGTCTTGTGTCCAAATAACATTATATCTTCAGCAGTAGGGACTTACCTTCAGCCTCTGAGAAGAAACAAAGAACAGTTGCAACAGTCTGTATTGCTTTGTGATTTCTTGGACTTCTCCAACCAACAACTCAAAGGGAGGTTTCTTATGGGGTGTCAAGATGTTGTTAGTTTATGGCTCATGGAGGGAGATTTGCCATCCCAAGTCAGATGAATATATTTTTTGAAAAAACACACACACATTTAGGGGCTGTTGAAGTTCCTCAGCAGTTAAGAGCACCGGCTGCTCTTCTAGAAGTACTGGATTCAATTCCTGACAATCACATGGCAGCCTACAACTGTTTGTAACTCCAGTTCCAGAGGATCTGATACCCTCACACAGACATACATGTAAGTAAAACACAAATGCACATAAAATAAGAATAAATAAATAAGTTTTAAACAATGCTTATCAAAAATACATATAGATAGAATATATACATATATGCTGATATATATTGCATGAATTTTAGCTAAATAAATTATGATTCCTTATGGCTTTTGCAGAATCCCTTAGCATCATTCTCCTTCCTCCCCCTCTTCTTCTATTGACCTTCTTTCTGCTTCCCCAGGATCTATTTCTTAACAATTTCTTTTAACAATTATTAGAATATTCAAAGATATAATTATTAACTAACATTAATTTCATGGCCGTAGGGACCCACAACATGCTGCTTTATCTGTGTTCCTGTCTTATATTTCCCACTACATCATATGGCATTTGGAAGGTATTAATGGAGATGTTTAGTTACTTCTAATTTCTGAGTGTCTACTGGACTAAAGATATGTTAAATCCTAATGTGATATTCTAATGGGACATGAAGGGGATTGACCCTCAAAGAGAAAGAAATATTACTTCTAAGTTTGCTACAAAAATGGCAATATAGACAGCTTCTTCTTAGGGCCAGGATGAAAGATATTTCAGGAAGACTTGATGTACCATTCATCTTGTGACAGCTATTCATTTGTGGCTTCTGGAAGGCCACACAGAAGGAACCCAGAGGAAGTTTTTATCACAGGAGAAAATAAAGAGCCCAAAGTGCACGGTTGTGAAAAGCAACACAGGCAGTTTCCAGAGACCTGGGAGCATAGTGAACACTCTCCGCTTGGTAATAGCCCTCTCTACTAAAGCAAATGACATAGTCTTAAAAGTGAAAATTAAACTCTCTCTTCTAAAAAGTAATTTTGATGTAGAGTTTTTGTCTTGAAATCTTCTGTATTTCTTTTAAATATTCTTTAGGTCACTTATATTTAAAGTCCACAACATATTTTGATATGCATAGACAAAAATTGTGAAACGATCATTGTAAGTAATTAAACTAACACATCCATCATCTCACTTGTTACACAGTGTGTGTACCTGTGCCCGTGTGTGTGTGTGTGTGTGTGTGCGCACGTGTGTGTGTGTGCGTGTGTGTGTGTGTGTACCTGTGCCCGTGTGTGTATGTATGTGTGTACCTGTGCCCATGTGTGTGTGTGTATGTATGTGTGTACCTGTGCCCATGTGTGTGTGTGTGTGTGTACCTGTGCCCGTGTGTGTGTGTGTGTGTGTATGCATGTGCATGTGTCTGCATAGTAAAATCTATCCCAGAAAACACTATTTCCCCATCTTACTCAGAAAATATGTGTGTTGTTTGTACCATTTTCAGGTATGAGACACTTGGGGCCAGAGGTTTGGTTTTTTGGTTGTTTGTTTTGTCTGTTTGTTTTTTAAGCACCAGAACTCCCCACTGTTCTGGGAGATGGTACTACCCTAAACATCCAAAAAGCAGTGTGGTTCAAGGGACAGAGCTGAGCTCACTTGGCTAGAATAAGGGAAGGAAGAACTTGTCCTGAGATATCCGTGGTGGATGAGAGTTTGCCTGGTAGGTGAAGAGAGGCAAGGCCTTCTCTAGGGAACATTCTTGAAGTGGTCCCAGATGTTGTTGGTGGGGGTGAGTCCCACAACTACAGGGATGCAAAATGGTCAGTCTAAGATCATTGAGGCTTAACAGTATCAGGAGGCCAAGTTATGGCAAGTAGTGGAATTTCACTCTTAAATTCTGATAAATTTTTAAACTGATAAGTAAACTTTGAGCACTTCCCATACATATGTATTTATTTATTGCATACAAAACATTATCTGGGTTCTAGTCACTTCTAGATGCATAACCTTGTCTTTATAATATCAAAATATAATGAAAGCTACCTTATAGATCACTGTGAGAATAAAGTACATTAATATTTGAGGATCATTTTGAAGGAGAAGTACTTAATACATGCAAGTTACTAGTAACAATAACTGTTGCTATATGATCTAAAATTAAGAATTACTTACATAACTATGCCATAAAGTATATGAACCAAGAGTTTTCATAGAGGATTAATGATGATTGATTGATTGATTGATGTTTAGACAAAACCTTGCTGTATAGTCTTTATTGTTCTCAAACTTGTAATTCTCCTGCTTTAGCCCCTCTGGCACTGTGATTACAAGGGTGTACCACTATATCTGGCCAAGCATTTCAGTAATAGTTCAAAATCCACCTAAACTCCTCATTGAAAGACTTCTTAACAATATAAAAATTCTGCCCCATTTTCTGTCCTTCTCTGTCTCTCTCTCCATCTCTGTCTCTCTTTGTCCATCTCTGTCTCTCTGTCTCTGTCTCTCTGTCTCTGTCTCTGTCTCTGTCTGTCTCTCTCTCTCTCTCTCTCTCTCGTGTGTGTGTGTGTGTGTGTGTGTGTGTGTGTGTGTGTGTGCGCGCATGCAGGGAAGGGGATGTGCCCATTGAAGCCAGGGGAGAGCATCAGATCCCTTGGAGTTGGAGTTATAGACAGTTGTTCACCACCAAAAATCAGTGCTGGGAACTCTGGTTCTCTGAAAGATCCGAAAGTGTTTCTAACCACTAAGCTACTTCAGTTCCCTCCTTTTCCCCCTTTTGCCTCTTTTCTCCTCCTTTCTCCCCTCTCTAGTCTTTCTTCTGTGTTTCCTTTTCTTAAAAAAAAAAAAAAAAAAAAAAAAAATGGCTCATCAGTTAAAAGTACTGGCTGCTCTTCCAGGGGACTTGGGTTCAATTTCCAGCACCCAAAAGGCAGTTCATACCTGACTGTAACTCTAGTTCTAGGGCTTCTGAAACCCTCAACAGACATACATGCAGGCAAAACACCAATGAACATAAAATAAATTATATGTTTTCTTTCTTTCTTTCTTTTTTTTTTTTTAAGAAACCCATTTGAAAAAAAAAAAAAAATGCTCCAACTGGGCTCGCCCTCTGCAATGGTAAGGTGCTTCCTCTTCTGCTTTGTGTGCACCCTCCTTTCTCTCTCTCCCTCATTCTTCCAATCCTTAGACAGAAGAAGGAACTCACAGACAGGTGGAAACAACATCAGCAGCCAATACATCAAAGACAATAGGTGATGTTTCACCTTTAAGAGAAAAGGTGGTATAAAAAATCCCTATATTACCTTCATATGAGGACCATTTCATGTTGTCTCTGAGCTGCATTCATGCTAGGACATTTGAAGATCATTGCCACCCCTACTGAGTAACTTTTAAAGGATTTTGAGTAGGATTTACATGTTCAAAGTACACCCTGGTAGCAATGCAAATGGGTAGGAATAAAACAATATGGTTGTTCTAGTGGCTCATGTGATAGATGATGCTGGACACAAAATAATGAGCTCAGAACTGCTTAAGTAATATGTTTGGCAGGAATTGGTAATAAGGATATGATTTTGAGGCATTTAGGTAGATTCAAAACCTCTGAAAAGGGCAAATATTGCAGGGGTGTGTAAGCTGCTGACAACTTTAAGGTAACTGATGCTGTGGAAGTCCATGCCCTTGGATGCAAAATACAGCTTCCCAGCCAGGCTGTACCTCCTGCTGGTGAGGCACAGGAAATTAGGGCAAAGTTTGTATGAGGTCCCAGTTTGTCTGTCTAGCAAAGCACAGCAAACATAATTGGATGTCCTTGACAAGTACATTTCATAGAAACAAAAATGGCAGTAGAGGCCAGCAAGTTGGTTCCACTTGGTGTCAAACCTGATGACTTGAACTTTTATCCCTAAACCCCATGTGCTGGAAGGAGAAATGACTCCTGCAAGACCAACACATAAATGCCACAGTAGATATATGTGCTCACGTGCACACGCATGTGCACATGTCTCTAGTATATGTCTCTAGGAAACACTCTCTAGTTAGAAGCCTGCCCTCTTTTAAATGTAACATTTAGAAAAAAATGTTTTGCCTGTATGCTGGCTTCCTATCATCTCTAGGCACTCTAACTTAGAAAATTGCACCATCAGTGTGGATAGTACATAGTTTCTAATGTGGGTTTCGTTAAACACAGTAATGGTAGCTGGGTAGCGTTAAAGACTGGCACTATATAATTTGTGATGGTACATTTTAAACTCCTGAAAAACATGGACCTTTGAAATCTGAACATGATCTAGATTTTTTTTTTTTTTACTTGTAGAAGAATCAGGAAAAAGGGAATTTCCATTATTATGAACTAATAAATTATTTTCCCCAAGCTATCCAATATCACAATCTCCGTCCCTCCAGTTTCCAGGTCAAGGACTTGAATATTAACGAAAAGCAAACATAGAACAGGAAGGAGGCAGACATGGAAGTAAAGAAGAAAAGAAAAATAATCCAGGCATTGTGACACATGTTTACAACCCCAGCACCCATGAAGCTGATGCAGGGATATTGCATGTAAAGCCATCCAGAACAATATAATGAGGACCTATCTCAAATAAAATAAAATAAAAAGAAGAGGAAGAGAAAGAATAAGAATATGAGGAAGAGGAGTTATAGGCAAGATGGAAAAGAAGAGCAATGATGACAACAATGACCACAGCTGTGACAACTGAGGACAGTACTACCAAGGGAATAACTGGAAGAGATTTGCAATGATAAATCCAGAAAAGCAGCTCAAGAAACATGTTGACTAACTCTTTTAGATACCTACTAAGTGTCTGACACTAAAATATAGAAAAAATAATTAGGACAAGGAAGAGAAATTACAGCAGAGGATTTCCTCATCTGTGTGTTTGTCAAAAAAAGTGGGGGGGGGGGGCTGACCAGATGTAGAGGTGCATCTCTTTAATCCCAGCAATCTCAGGAAGCTGACTGATCTCTGTGAGTTCAAGGCCACCCAGGGTTATAAGGACAGATCATGCTGAGAGAGAGAGAGAGAGAGAGAGAGAGAGAGAGAGAGAGAGAGAGAGATGGGCTAGCTAGCCTATATTATATCTATATCTCTAAAACTACAAATATGAAAAACTAGATTCTTGGTAAATATTTACATCACATGCAAGTTGAACAAAACTTAGGATTCACATCACACAGGCTGTATCTAGACTCACTTAGTCCTCACAGTCCTGTGGTGCAGAAAGAACAAACTTCTAAATCCTGCCTTATTGATGGAGATAGTTGTGCTTTGAAAGGTTAGGTTACACGGCCAAAGAAAGACTGACTGCAAGACCAAGAGAAGCAAGACTGCATTAAAAGCTACTCAGTTCGACATTGTGTTGCAAACCTAAAATCCTGAATTCAGCTTAGGAGGCTGAAGCAGGATTGCAAATTAAAAGTCTGACCTAGATACGTTAGCGGGTTCCTGTCTCCAGAGCACAAAGAAAAAGAGGTAGGACTGTATCTAGGGATACAGTAGGGAGGGAGCTAGGAATGCATCTTCATGGTAGAGTACTTGCTAGCATGCAGAAAACCTAGGTTCAACTTTCAGCATACCCTCTACAACACAACTAGCCATTTTCTAAATCGATATGCACAAATGGCTCATGATCAGAGCTCATGAGCACTGACTCTAGCCATTATGCTAAAAACTCCATAGGTATGGAGATTTGCTAACCATTTATAGCAAACGCATAGAAAAATAACCTTATTTGAATAATGTACTTGGCAAATTCTGGAGTGCTAATTGAATCAATCAAAATATTGTTTGAAACCTCCACATCAAATTCATATAAGTCACATGTGTAATTATTAATTCATTTGTTGTTTTATTCTTACCAGTTATGTAGACTTAATTAACAATGGGCCAAAAATACAATTCCAGTTGTTGTACATTTCCAGCCTACGTGTATCAGTCATATTCTCATTGCTATTACAAAACATCTGAAGAATTTGAGGGGAGCAATATTACTTTGACTCAGATTTTGAGAGGTTTTAGTTCATGGTGGCTCAACTCAGTTGATTCTGGACCTTACAAGGTAAAGCAGGAAATCGTGTTAGATGGGGGAGCCTGTGATGCAATCCAATGGCTCACCTTATGGGAGACAAGAAGTGGGAGACAGAGAAGGAGCCGAGATAAGGTGTAGCCCCAAAACCACGCTCTGCCAATGGGATGACCAACTTTCTCCAATAGGGCCCCACCTGTCAAAGCTTCTATCATCTCCAATAATGCCACCACCTCTCCAAAAGACTTTGGTACCTGAAAAATGCCTTCCAGAATAGGTGTATAACATCACCTAAAATTGATCTTGGCCATCTGGCTAATGTGGTAAGTGTATTATTTGAGGAATAATAATGATAAAATTAAAAATATTAACTATAAAAGCATCTGGCAACATAGCCAAATACCATATGGTACCTAACCTTCCATTACAATGCCAAATTAAAATCCTCATTAAACACTAGTAAGACACTAATTGAAATAACAATTTAATAACCCTTAATAATTCACTCACTGCTTATTAGTCAGCATCTTTTAATTACATATGAAAACAATTACCCATGAAAGGTAAGTAGTTGACCTTAAAAAGCCAAACAAGGAATTCATGCAGTGTGTTCGAGTCGATTGGTATGAACAGTCCATTGATTAGGTCAGAGCGGTCATGACACAGCTGCTTCTCCGTGATTAGATCCACCAGCTGGTCATCCAGCCTTAGGGCACATTCCATACTCAGACCACAACACTGTGCTTCCTGAGATTACACACATTTGTTCTTTGCAACTGAACATATTGATACTTGAGATGCATCTTAAGTAGAAAACGTGACTTATAGACTGAGGAGAAAGAGAGAGAAATATGGGGTAGGAAGCTTTGTGCCATTAATCAAAGCATGGTTTAAAAAACATAGAGCCAACCAGTATGAGTGCTCATGTCTCAAAACTAAATTTCTCAGGATTTTGTCTCTGATTTTCTTCTCTTCCATCTGATATTACTTCATGATTATGTGCTCATTCCTTAGGCAACCATGGGACTATAGTAAAAGGCAATGCCATAATAATTCACCTGATAAAAGACTTGCATTAACAACCTCCAATCCTGTATCTAGGAAGAAAAGAACCTTCTAGCACATTATAGCTTTCTTCTAAACTTCCAGTTCAGAAGCAAGGCATTGCCGAGCTACTTAGTTTGCTTTTGTCCATGCAGATGTGATTGTTTGGGCCTTACATTGTGACCCATCACTTAATTAGAGAATTGGAGATTGTGTGCACACATTTTGTTTCTCCTAAGAAAATGATGCTTGCAGACGAGCTATTTTTGTCTCTTGGCTTATGTAGATATCTTCAAATTGTACTACCATGATGTCCCAAATTCTGTCCTACACAGATGTTTGGAGACCTGACATGAACTCTCCATAGGGAAGTATTTAGCCAGCACTGGGTTATATTGACATAACTTCTCTGCACCCTGAGTCACCCTTATAATGTAATCTTCTTTGTATATTGTGAAATAAACAAAGATACTGCTCAAGTTTAGATACTTTTTTGCATTGCTTTTTATTTGTTGAAGAAATATGTTAAAGAATAAACAGATACTTTAGAGAGCAGCCTCATTGTCAAAAATCAATGCAATGTAAAAAGTAATAAATCATACACAGAGGAGACTTTCACCATCAAGGTCCTTCAGTCTGTTTTATTTATTAATTGGTACAGTCTGTAGAAAGAAATTGTGTGTCTGATACAGTCATTGGAAACCATAAAGCTGCTTGTCAATCTAGTCTGATGGACAGTCTGTCTTTCTAAGAATTTCCACAATTGACACATCTCCAAAAGACTTTACTTTGCTTCTGAGGGAAAAAAAATTCCTTCCAGAACAGGTGCATAATGTCAAATGTCACCTGAAGCTGATCTTGGACATCTGGCTAACTAGTAAGTGTTTTGAGTTCTAGGAATAATAATAATAAAATAAAATAAAATAAATTCAATTAAAAAAATGGCAATGTAACCAAATACCATATGGCACCTAACTTTCCAAAGCCATGCCAAATTAAAGTCCTCAATAAATGATAGTAAGACACTAATTTGAATGACAAATCATTAACCCTTAAGAATTTGCTCATTGGTTACTATTAAGCATATTTTAAATACATATAAAAATAACTACCTGTGAAGACTAAATGATTTGATTCCAAACTTTTCTATGAAATACTTGTGCACAAGTAGAAATGTCTCTTCGGTGTTTATTGCAACCAAGCTGCCAAAAATGCTAGGCTGAGTTACTTTATTGGTGCCTTCAGCCAAAGAAGATTGCAAAGTACCCCAGGGTGCTGTGATAAGTTGCTGGGATACTGTAGGAATCATAACATGGTGCTGAATTTGAGCTGGGAGGTTCAGAAGACCTCCCAGAGGCAGCAGTGTTTGAGTATATAAGAATAAATGAAGTGGCTAAACAAAGAAAAAGTTGTAAGTGCAGCATCATGTTTTCCAAGAAGATAGTAAGAGCAAATGTCATCATCTCTGTATATCAAGTTTGTAATTTTGTAGGTGTTCTTCACTGAGAACCAGGGCTTGGTGCTGTAGTTAACAGGGAAACAGTAAGGAATTCGAGCAGAGGAGATACAAGACCAAATGAGCCTTTTTGGAAAAATTCTGCCTACATGCAAGGAAAGTAACATAACAGAAAGGAGACCCATTGGGAGAGGGCCTGCATGGATCCAGGGACAGCAGAAAGAGCTAGATGGAGCAGAGAAGCATACTGGAGGTAGGAGCGATGGGATTGGATGTTTTATTGAATATAGAATTGAGGTTTCAAACTAAATTTTCTTACCTAGATTGCTATAACGGGGGTAGATTTAATCAAAGGCTCCCTGTTCTTTTACTATCTAATAGTTTTCCAAAACCTCCAGTCTACAGTATCACTTTAGTTATACAATACTTCTGTGATATTTGCCATTTATACTAAACCTTAAATTTTGCAGAACATTTCCTTTTGCTTGATCCCCTTAAAGCTTATAAAGCTTGACAGACTTTTAAAAAAAAAAATGATTTGGGAAAAATGACCCAGCTAAATTTGGCAAAGGTAAGAATTAAACCAAGTCTCCATATTCCCCAGTTTGAAGCTTTCATTCAGAGCAAATATTTTACAGCTCATCACTCTATGCCTCTTCCATCTTTTTTCATCCTATTTGGCAAGAAAGAATAGATTCTGGGCTAGGCATGGTAGCACACACCTTTAATTCCAGCACTCCAGAGGCAGAGCAAGCAATCTCTGGAAATTCAAGGCCAGCCTGGACATAGTAAGTTCTAGGCCAGCCAAGGAGACATAGTGAAACTCTGCCTTATAAAATAAAATTAAATTAAAATTAAATAGTAGATTCTGAAAGATTTCTGAATCCAATAGTAAGCAAAGAACTTTGGGGATCTACAAGAAAATCCTGAGGGCTTCTGGGAGGAAGAGGCAACCAGCAGAGAAGAAAGGAAAACAACCCATTGATCTTGGCTTTCAGCTGTCAGAATTCACATCAGTTACAGGACCAATGTTCTCACTGAGGCTTACTGTAAACTAGTTCCTGTAAACCGCATTAACCCCGGAAGGTGGTGAAAGACCTTTCTTTACCAGATAGTGGCTGTGATCTGGCAATTACTGCAGCATTCCACCTGTTCAGAGGATCCTGCATCTCACCCTCCAAATCTGTCTCCAGGGAGCAGAGTAACTAGTGGATTGAGTCATCTGATATTCTCTATGAAAATACACCTATTCCAATCAAAAGTGGGAGCTACTGTTGAGACTTCATTAAAACAATGCAGAATCCCAACCTCAACGAACAGAGGAAACATCCAGTCTTGTTCCCCACAAGCCAGAAAAATAGGAGTTCTCCACTCAAGTAATGGAGCTAGCTTGAGTTACTTTCAATGCTAGCACAATTATTTTGTGAGTTTTCTTCTTCTTCTTCTTCTTCTTCTTCTTCTTCTTCTTCTTCTTCTT
>JADRCH010000148.1:614340-667341 GCA_019843965.1 Rhynchomys soricoides | reverse complement strand
TCTTCTTCTTCTTCTTCTTCTTCTTCTTCTTCTTCTTCTTCTTCTTCCTCTTCCTCTTCCTCTTCCTCTTCTTCTACCTCCTCTTCCTTCTCCTCCTCTTCCTCCACCAATCTTTGGATTACAGACAAGTACCACCACACAGGGTCAACGTTTTTCAATCCGTGTTAGTGATTGGCAAGTAGCAAGATACCTAAGATGTCTTAGGTGATATACACAAGTGGTCAGGGGAGCGCTTTTATCAGCAGGGTTCATTAGTGTTTTATAAGAGCCAGAGGGGGCAATGCTGTCAGAACACCTCAAGGGAAAGCACTTTATAATAAAAGCTCTTGACTGCTGTGTTTCTTTTTAAGGCAGCTTGGCATGCAGTCTACAGTAACTGACCTGCCCTAGAGATCAACTCTTACTTGTATCTAACTGATTTCACAATGGTGGTCAAATAACTTGTGCTTAACAGAGAAAATCAATCCATAGGTCTGTAACTGTATAGCCTTCATCCTTCTGCAGGAATTCATTAACTTCCTGCTCCCTCTCTGTGTCAGCTTTCAGCATGCTCCCATAGTGTCTAGAACTAAGATTGGAGTTAACACAGCTTTAAAGAAGCATGCACGTGCGCGCGTGTGTGTGTGCACACATACACACACACACACCATTGATACTCATACTTTCACCCCTGCTCTGGTTCACCACTTGAGGATATGGTGCACACTCATACCTCAATTCCCAGTTGCTATTTGATGTTTGAGATTGCAAAGAGACTCTGGCCACCACCAGGGCACCCTGGTTAGCTGGTCAGCTGACACTATGCCTCCAGTCCCAATCTCTATCCAGCTCTTATTGCCCTGCACAGTCTACAGCTTTTCCTTATTTATGTAATATCTAAGACCATTGCAGCCAGTTACCTTGGTCCCCCACTATTCACACCCCTTTTCCCCCCCATACCCTATCATCTTTCTTTTTCCTCTCTCAAAAGAACACAGGCTGCCCTAGTTTAGAGTCTCTGTGACTCAACCTCCTGAGATGATGTTATTTCAGTACCTATCTTTCCCCAAGCCTTTTCAGTCTACCTTTAACTCCTACATCCTGCCCCACCCAACATTTTCCCTTTACTTCCACCATTTAATGCATGTGTTCCCTCCTCTACCTCTTATCCAGCAGCTTACTGCTGACCGTTAATCCCACTGTCATGTTTTTCTCATTCCCTTTATTCCTCTATTTATACCCACCGTAATTAATATGCCAATATACACACTACTGTTGGTGTTCCAGTACTTTTTGTCCCTGTAACCTGATACTCAAGGCCATCATAATATAGACAGCATGGTACTGGCACAACACCAGACATATGATCAATGGAATAAAGATCTAGCTATAAATTCATACACATACAGCCACCCGTGTTTTGAGTCCAAAATTCACACCAGAGCAAAGAACCCCCAACAAGAGGTTGCTCTTGCTGCAGTAGATAACCTACCACCCAGGCTCCGTCAAGTCCAAAAGAAGACATGAACAGAGAGGGACTTTTTGAGAAGGAAGGTTCCAGTGGGAGGGAAAAACGGAACTGGGTGGCGGGGTATGAAAAGGGTTAAAATCCATTGTAGAAATTCATGACACTGAAAAGCAAACCATTTTTCAAACGAAAGAAGCTTGTGTTTCTTAACTGTTTTTATTCCAAATCTTTTTGTGTGTGATAAGAGAAACATACAAAAGAGCACTACAACCCAAGTCTATTATTATTTGCTGAATTTTCTCACCCTTTGAATAGCCCTGGAGGCTTCTAGAGCCATGGATCCCATCATTACAGCCATTTGGTTAAGATCGGTTAGTAGAAACTAAACCTCATTTTATCCCCTCAAGAACTCTTGGGGTTCTTAGTCTCTAAGCATTAAAGAGATTCTAATCCTCAGTTGTGTTTTTCTGATACATTGTGTCTAACCGAACACATTTAGAATTGTTTTAAATAAAATATTTACATGAAATATCTTCATTTGTCAGGGAAGTTTGATTGAACTGTTTCAGTTTTCACTTTAAAAAAAAAAATATCACAGACACAGTCCACTTTAAGTTTTATAAATAAAAGAGGGAGAACAGGTGGGTGGTGTCACCATGGTGACCACAACATCTGATTTGAGTAGCAACAGAGAGGGCAGGAAAACAGGGCCACATTCAGCAGGATTGCACCAGTAATCAGCATGTGTGGAGGTGGGGGATAGGGGTGGGTGTGGGGGAGGGGTGAGGAACATGCCTGGCTCCACTTATTAGATGCTCAATCAATCCTTGTATGACCACCCTAGACTTCAAAAAATGCATAAACTGTACAGTCAAAACAAGAATCCTTTATAAAGCATGCTTTAAAAACGCTTTTAGGAAGAAACAACAATAAATACAGAGAAAAGCTAGGAACACTGGGGTCTTGAACTGGCATTCGATGGCCTACTTCACACAGAAGGAAGGAAAAATCTCAGGTTGATGGGTTCTTTTAGTTTGGTGACGCGGTTTTCCCACACAATGAAATGAGGGAAATGAGTGATGTTCCACTTCCCTCTTTTTTGAATGCTCTACTCACTTCAGGCTGATGGGACACAGGCTTTCCTGGTCGAGGGGATCCTCAGGTTCCTGCTAGCCAGGTGATCAATTAACACTAGCTCCGGAATGTTTACTACTAATGGGTCCATTCTAAAAGAGGACAGCTCTCCACACTTCAGTATTAGAATTTCAAAAACAGCCGGCTACTGGGGAGTGAGTTGGGATTTGGGGGTAAACATCGTTCTGGCTCTTCTCCTCTCAAAACAAAGGATTTTTCCTTCTGAGAAGAAGCCAAAGGGGCAGGATGGACAGAGGAGGTGAGTGGACCTTTTAACACCTGCAAAGAAACTTGTTTCTCACCTATAAGCGTTCTTTCTAGCAAAATGAGGCTTTCCGTTTCTGAAACTGGTCCTTTGGTGTTGCAAAACATCTCAAACCAGCTCTGTGGCGACACTGACACCGGGAGGGTGGCCCCACCCGCTGCTCCTAAAAGGCTTTGGTGTGCGGCCCAGGTGGAGCCTCCACGCCCCGCCGCCCTGAAGCTGCACCGCGAGGGAACTGCCACTCAGCTGAGTTTGATATCAGCTGCCTGCTATGCTGAAACCCTCTGAAACTGTCTAGGGCGCTCTGGTGAGAGTTCCGAGCTTCTTTCCTCAGACATTTTGCTCCTGGCAGACCCAGTTGAGGGTATGACTGCCACTGAGATGCAAGGAGCAGGGCAGTACCCCCTCCTTTCCTTCCCAGAACAGCAGTTCTTGCCATTTCTCAGCACTTGCTGCGTGCAGGCATCTGCTGCGGCTGCTTCTCTGTGATCCTGTCTGTTGTGGTCTGTGTTCTGAGAAGGCAACAGTCACTGAAGTTCCTCCTCCGTCTCAACACAACAGCCCCCAAACTACTGTGGGTGAGTTTGCTTCACTAGTGGTCTCTTCACAGTAAGTCTCCTCTATGTGTGAACAGGCGTGTGTGTGTGTGTGTGTGTGTGTGTGTGTGTGTGTGTGTGTGTGTAAGGGAGGGGGACTTGGTGTTTAGGAATGCGAAACTCTAGCAGCAGATTTAAACCGGGTTCCAGAAATGCCTGGGTCCACGCTGGCTTCAGAGTGGCTGTTTGCTGCTTGCCTGTTTAAAGTGAAGTCAGATCCTGCTTAGAGAACAAGCAAGTTGTGTAGCAGGAAGGCAGGCTCGCTTGTCTAAAAAAACCAGATAGACTTGAATGCTGAATCTTGCTGTTACCAGTGATCAGCTAATGCAACTTTGAGAAATTGCCTTCAGCTTTGTCGTTTGTAAAATGGAGATGATATCTACTTTGTGTGGTTGTTTAAAGACATTAGTTTGATTCTAGGGTAGCCCTCTAACACGCGTGGTTCCTTATTTAGGAGTTTACAGTTAAGTATCTGCGAACAGCAGTTGACAGTCCTAGCTTAGGAGTTAAGAATGTCCCTTCAGGTCATCCTACCTGTGTTCCATTCACAGCTCCTCTTGGAAACCTACCTTATTCACCCAACCTCATCTTCGAAATGATACCGTAGTTCGTGGGGGGGGGGGGGGAATGTGGGGGGGGGCACAGGGGACTGGCAGACAGGTGAACTGGAGACTGTGTCTTCTCATTCTTGGTGCTTGTGACCTTGGAAATGGCAAAACTATGATGTTCCGGGTTTGTTTGTTTGCTTGATTGCTTTTTCTTAAATCATCAAAAGCTGTTGTTTTTAAATATATAAGGTACTTCAGGAAAAAAAGTAAAATTGTCATTTGCTTAGGACATTGTTTAAACTACTAGAAATATGGCGCATTAAAGTGCTTCAGCTTTTGAACAGAAATGTACTTTAGTACTTCCCTGTTCCTTCTGCTTGGCCATGTAGCCTGATGCTCAGCACATTTCTTTTATGCATTTTAGAGAGTTGTCACCTGGTTCTCTAAGTCCTGGTCAGTTTGTAACCTTTCCTTCTTTATATTCTCAATGTCAGGAATCATCTTTAGCAGTTCCTTTAATTCCAAGTGATGGCATTTCCTTAAGTATACCTACAGCCCTTTCATCCTGATCACTTTCCTCCTTGGTTCTACATTTGTGTTGGCTGAGTCCCTCCGGATGTATAGCTGTGATGGGTTATTTCTCTGCCACCAGTGAAATGAGCCAATTCAAGCCAGATTAGATTATAGTAAAGGCAGGTTTATTGGGAAGCTGCTCTTGGAGTTCACTGGCTCCAAGGACTGGGGCCAGGGAAGTAGTCAGGGGCAGTGGGGAGTGGGTAAGGGAGGAAGAGAAAAAGAGCACTTGCATAGAGAGCGAAGAGGAAGAGAGGAGAGAGAGATGGAAAGGAAGAGAGAGAAGGATAGGGAGGGAAAGAAGAAGAGAGAGGGGGAGGGGAGGGAAGAGAAAAGGGGGAGGGGGAGAGAGAGAGCGCGCAAGCCAGCAAGTTCTGTTCATTACATAGGAAGGAGCCTCCGGGGTAAGGGCAGCCCAGCCCTTGGCTGGAAAGTTCAGGGTTGGAGACAGGGTATGCCTGGTAGGGACTGAGGGATGCTGGGAGAACCTGGAGGCCAGGTCGGCTTTGGTTTGTAAACTGTGCACCTTAGTCCCTTCCTTGTCCCTCATCCCCCATTCCCCATCCCCACATCCCCACCTCCACCCCTGACCGAAGCCGGTCAAGCTGGACTTTCCTAAAAGCATTTCTATGATCAGCTGAGTCTTCAAGAATTCCTGTCAGCATTGCCATGACCAGCTGCATCTTCAGCAATCTGCTGCCTTATATCAATTGCACACTCACACACGGTGGTGTAACATTTTGACTTGCTTGGTACAATCTCTCTTGGAGCTAGTTATTTTTTTTAAAAATGTCATTTTGGAGACAAAACATATGTGATGCTTTTCCCATATGAACTGAATAACGGTGCTGCTTAGTAACCAATAAACTGGGAAGCAATTGGCTGCTGAGTCAGCCGTCATGATATGATGGAGTCATAGGTAGTAATTGATGAACCAAAGTGCTAGGAACAAGTTTTTGTTTTAAGCACTCACTCACAGTTAACACACTTTTGTAGCTGACCTCTGAATAGTACCATGGAGGAACTGGGATTAACTAAACCCTGGGTTGGGAAATCCATGCATAGTAGAGTCGTGCAAACTTAAAAGTTGTTAAATAATAAGTACCTGAAAATGGGTGATCTTTTACACACACACACACACACACACACACATATGAATCTGAGTTTTACAGGCCCTGTCCCTGATAGCTTTGCCCACTGTTGTCTCCTTAGCTTTCTGCCACATTTCTCCAAGCCTGGAAATACTTGATAAGAGCACCTCTTTGAAGTCCCATGGGGGTGGGGGGGGAGTTGAAATCTTTAGACTCCTGTTTCATATGCTGATAGTGCAGGCCCAGCAGCGGCCTTCCTTATCTTATCTTAACAAGTGGTTAGTGACCCTTGTTCAGTGCTCAGCCATCCACGTCTGAAAGCATCTAATCTGGCTAACCCCACACAGAGATGCTGTAGTGTGCATCCTGTTTGGACTGGTTTCTTTTCCTGGGAGTTGGGTATATGCCACTGGCAAAGGAGGCTGCTTGAATGTCTCCTTCATGAGAGGCAGGCCATGTTCCAGTCTTAAGAACTCTGAATAAGAGGGTCTTAAATGAGACCGGCTGCCCTGGCCTTCCTTTGCTCGCTCTGAAACCCACTAACAACACAAACTACAATGATAATGATAGATTGGCAATGTATAATAGGTTCATATCTGGGTTCAGTCCCAGCATCATGTAACTCAGGCATGGTGGTAGTACATGATCACTGTCCCAGGACTCAGAAGACAGGAGGACCAGGAGGTCAACGTAATCCTTGGCCACATAGTTGAGTTTGAGGCCAGTCTCAACTACATGAAACCTTGTTTCAAACAAACAACAAAAACAAGAAGCTTTGGATGGCTGATGAATGGACATAAGGATGATCCCAAATTTCACAGTAGCCTCTGAGTTCAGAGAGCTTTCATTCCAGGATGGGCCATGGGATGGGAGGCCAGGATGCAGCTGCCCTATAGTGACTGCATGAGCTGCTTTCACTGGCCATGGGTTCAGGCAAGGGTCTGTGCACTCTTAGCTCTGTGAGTTTTTCTAAGTTATTTAATTTAGCATTGCTGAGCATAAGAGGCGGTGAAACATTACAGCCTGCTGTGATTCTTTCCCAGTGCTTTTGAGAGGCTTGGCCAAGATAAACCCAGCAATGCGTATAAAGTAATATCTGGTACAGACTGAAAGTGTGGTAAGCAGAAAAGATTGTAGCTACTGACACATGTGCAGATAGATGACAATCTTGTTTACTTAATAGAATTTGTTTGTTAGAAGCATCCACTGGTGTCAACAAAACAGTCTCAGTCACAACATTTTCCTTTCAAAATTACAGAATTCAGAAAATTGAACAAATACTTCATATACGACACAGCAGAGACACTGAAGAGGAAACAGCTACCATACCTATAGAAAGCTACTGCATGCTGTGCACCAACAAGAACATGCTTTAAATGGGCATGGAAGCTGCAAGTGTCTGTTCTATAGCATGCAGTTAGTGGTTATTGAAAATTCCACTCAGAAGAGGTTATCTTATGACGTAATTGACAATATATTGACTATTACCAAAACCAAGCATGGTGTATATTTTCAAAATGAACACCACATGACTTTGCATATCAACATTTTTGTTTAACGAACTGATTTGTATATGGCATAAGGACGTTAAATGCCTGATAAAAGAAAAACAGAAACCAAATAAAGGAAACGAAAAACTGATGTGTTGGAACCCACTTCAATCTTCCTCAGCTTCTTCATCCTCCTTTTTCTTGCTCTCTGTAGCCTTGTCTTCTTCCTTGCTAGTCACATCAGTTTTTCTTTCCCCTCTGAAGGTAGCAGGATCCTCTTTCCACTTTTCCTGCAGCCTAGGAGCCTTCTCTGTTCACCGGGCTGCCCGTCATCTGCAGTAATATTGGCTTACACATCTACCAGTCTTGCAGAGCTGGCAGCCTGAGATGTCCTCCTTCAGTTTGGGGACAATACTCAGAACAAAGGAAGAAGTAGAAAGGAAGCTCTTGAATGCCTTGGGATCCTAGAGCAAATGATTCATTTCTTTTGAGGGAGGTATAGGGTTTTTAAAGTTAGTTGTGTGTGAGAGTGGGGGGGAGGGTGGTAGGAAGAACATGCATGTAGAGATCATAGAGCATCTCTCAGGAGTCAGTTCTTACCTTCCACCTTGTTGAGACAGGGTTACTCTTGGTGCTGTGCTGTGTACTCCAAGCTAGGTGGCCTGTGAGATTTAAAACCATTCCCCTGTATCCACCTTACATCTCACCATAGGCACGTTGGGTGTACTGGCTAGTTTTGTGTCAACTTGACACAAGCTGGAGTTATCACAGAGAAAGGAGTTTCAGTTGAGAAAATGCCTCCATGAGATCCAGCTGCAAGGCATTTTCTCAATTAGTGATCAAGGGGGGGAGGGCCCCTTGTGAGTGGTACCATCTGTGGGCTGGTAGTCTTGGGTCTATAAGAAAGCCAGCTGAGCAAGCCAGGAGAAACAAGCAAGCCAGCCAGTAAGGAACATCCCTCCATGGCCTCTGCATCAGTTCCTGTTTCCTGACCTGCTTGAGTTCCAGTCTTGACTTCCTCTGATGATGAACAGCAACGTGGAAGAGTAAGCTCAATAAACCCTTTCCTCCCCAACTTGCTTCTTGGTCACAATGTTTGTGCAGCAATAGAAACCCTGACTAAGACACTGGGGTCCCATTCAGATTGTCAGGCTTGCATGATTAATACTTTCTTCAACTTTTGTCATGTCTTTTAAAGTCTTTCTTTCCTCCTCTTCCTCTTCCTCCTCCTCCTCTTCCTCCTACTTCTCCTACTTCCCTTACTTCTCCTCCTCCTCCTCCTCCTCCTCCTCCTCCTCCTCCTCTTCCTCCTTCTTCTTCTTCTCCTCCTCCTTAAAGCAAACATGGTCTTTCACCTTTGAGTTCTTAGAAAATTCTGCAAACTTGATTGGAACATCTGGCTTCTGCTTTTGTGCTTCTCCTGGCTGGTTTGCACAGAAAGCACATGTGCCATTTTACCTCTCAGCACCCCCAGCATTACCCATGCATGGCTGTTCTCCTTGAAGAGGCACGGCCATGTGGCCAGCAGTCAGCCATCTGCCTCTCGAGGTCCAAGCACTCTTTCTGGAGCTCAGGGAACCTCCGTGGGTGCACTAAGATGGTCTTGACTACATTCTGTAGTATGATACATAGATGGAGGCTGAGGGAAGTTAACTCAGTCACTTTGTGGGGGACTAAAGCTAGAGACTGTTTTTCTCCCATATCCTTATTGACGTCATTGGATGAGTAAGGATTTGCATTATTTTAGACCCTGGAGAATCAGTCCACCAAATTCTTTTGGAATCTCTCCTTTGGGTGGGAGTATAAAAAGGCATTTTCATAGCTTTAGGGAGCAAGACACTAAAAACATGTGGAAGCCAGATTCCCTCTTTCTCTGTTGATAGATTCCTTCTCTAGAAAGCCCAGCTTGCTGCAGGGGCTTCTCGTGTAGTAATACTATATCTGTTTCAGTGTGTTCCTATCTGGATGTACACATGTAAAGTGCTTTGAGAAAACAACTAAAGGTCATTGTGTAATCAGTTTCTGTTACTATAACAAAATGCCAGAGAAAATCACTTTAAAAGAGAAGATGGGTATTTTGACTTACAGTTGTAGACGTTTCTTTCCATGGTCAATTAGTTGTTTCTGGGGCTGTGGCAAGATAAGCATGGTGGTGGATGTACCAAAGAAGAGATGCTTACTCCATGGGAGCCAGGAAGCAGACAAGAGGAGGAGAAGAAAGGTCAAGGGTCAAAATACATTCTTTTAAAAACTTGGTTTTGTTATTTTTATTTGTGTATATGGGACAGAGAGTAAATGTGTTGCACACATGAATGTCCATTATGAACATGCAAGTACCTAATGGAAGCCAAAAGAGGGTGTTAGATTCCCCAGGAGCTAGAGTCACAGACAGTTGTGTGCCACCCAACATGGATCCTGGGAATCAAACTTGGGTCCTCTGCAAGAGCAGCAAGCATTCTTAACTGTCCCTACAATCTACTGTCCCTACTTTCTCCAGCTAAGCCCTCCCCTGTAATAGCCCATTGATATGGCCGTGATTCAATTACTTCTCAATATCACTAGCTATTGGAAAACAAGTCTTCAATACTTTGAGGGAGCGTGGACACAACATTTTACATTCAAGTCATAATCTTCAGTATTTACCTGACTGCTATGTAGACCAAGGTCCTCTGTTCTGAATATGAGGGCAGCATTTAAGAAGTGCAACTCCTCCTAGGGATTCTGATTTCCTAGGTCAGGAGAAAAGTTTGAACATGTTCCTTTTCTGATTCCCAGGCAAGGTACAGGGCAAGCTATGAGCTACTGCTTTGGTGCCTGTATGTGCCAGAGTCTAAGATCAAATCTACTGCTGACTGTATTTGTCTGGTAATAATGTCACTCTTACTTTTCTAAAGGGTGTCTAGTTTTGAAGGTCCAAAGTTGACTCTCTGGTATGTTAGAATCTGATTCATCCTGATTCATTTTTAATATTTAGTTTTTTGAGACATCTCACTATGTAGCCTTGCTTAGCCTGGAACTAGCTTGAAATTCACAGAGATCATCTGTCTCTGACTCCACAGTTCGGGAATTGAAGGTGTGCGCCACCACACCCAGACTCTGACTCCCTGAGTAGTAGCCTCTTTGAGGGTAGCCCTACTTATCTTGACCCAGGATTTTATAACAGCTGCCTAAAGGGGCTTCTAGACCTCACCTCCCTCACCTGACCTCAATACACTCTCTGCTCTGTCAACAGTCACCTTCCTAAAATGAGCAGTCCATTACCATGCCCTACCCAGCCATAGAGCATGGCTCCAAAATATGGATCCTTCTTAGCACCGTGTTCCTGCTCAGCACACAGTTCCTCCACTCCACAGCGTTGAAAATGCCTCCTGTCAAGAATTGTAATACAGTTCTTTATTAAAAATTGAATCTTCACCAGCTTCTGTGCTAAGTGTTCTGAATACGTCTGACAAACCCCTGATGTCTTTAGAGGTCCAGTTCTAGACTTATTTGCGAAATGTTGTTGCCCCTAGTTGTTCATAGTGAGTTGCCCTTTCCAGCCTTGTCCCTAGACCCATGTCTCAGGGTTTAATTTGCTTCATTGCAATTTTCTGTTTATGCCTTCTCTGTACTTCCAAAGCTTTGTGATGTATTTGTCTTATTTCCTTGAGCAGAATGTGTACCAGAGGGAATTCAGAAGAGGGTCTGAGGTTAAACTGATAATCACACCCTATGAAATGCCTGGACATAGATAATTCTTTTTAACATTGGGTCAGTAGGCATCGAAATGTCACTAACTATGAAGTCATTTGGGTACAAAACCAAATGTATCCCAAAGGCTCTGCTGTTACAGTCCTATGACATCATGCCAGGCTAACCTAGGACGTCCCAAACCATAGGCAGTAAAGCTGTCTAGCTTTTTGTGTTCAGCAGAACAGACCTACCTCTCTATTACCACATCAATGGGTTTACTCTGTTACCAGAATGGGCCAAATTATATGACATCATCCATTTGAAGGATAGTTCATGAAGGCAGCCAAACAGTGCCAGGAGGGGTTTTGTGGTTTCGCCCCTGTGTTTTTACAGGCAGACACTATAATCAGCTGTCATGATAGCTATAATCAATTAGCGTATGCCGTGTTTTTCTCCGTCTGCTCTAATTGAACAGTTGATTTTGTTTTTATTTTCACTTTTCCTTCTCTGTTCAGTCCCTGAGTGTTACTATGGAACCCTGTGACTAAGCCCCTATAAAAACCTGCTGCCTCTTGTGAGATGTGCAGTAAGTAATCCGTTCACCCCCAGACCATTTCACATTGTAGTTATTTCTAGGAGCTCTTGTTCATTTGAAAAATACATTTAAGCTGGCCTTCCACTACAGAAGTGAAAGCCAAAACCTGATTCATCTAGGCCTGATGATTGTTCACATATGAAATGGCAGAGCGTGGCATTTACTCATCACTCTGGTGGTGTTATTGGTGGGACCAACTACGTGTAAATTATGTTCTTCTGTAACATAAAGGAGGATGTCTAGGACTTCTTGATACTGAGAATTACTTTACACTTCCATGGGATGATAGGAGCTGCCAGCTTCTGAAGATGCTTAAGTGGATGCTTTTGCTTCTAGGATTAATAGAAACAAAAGGGGGAGAGGCAATGGTTATTGGAAAACATTGAAGCTGAGATTTCTCTCCAGTAAATGACACAACCAAGATGTTTCCCTTACAGGAAACCTAAGGACATGGTTGGCACAGTAGCCATGCAACTTGCACAAATATTTCAGTAATGCTATGTTGTTTGCCTCTAAATATTGGATTCTAAACTAGGGAGAAAAAAATGAGACCTAGGCCCTCTTAACAAGAGACCCAAACTCCAGGAGGAAAAGAAAGCCTTGTGAACAAAGAGTGTGAGGTTGAAGATGATGTTCGAGAAGTCTGTGCACTGGCCTCAAGGACTGAAGTAGAACTAGAAAAAGAAGCAGACATTTTCCAAAATGTTCTACCCTCTGCTCAAAATGAAATCACCCCTAACTCCTCAGTGTTCAGGTTTCTGATTGAAAAATGAGTATAACCAAATAGTTTGGGGTCCACTTTAAAGATCAATTGGAAAGGACAGACAACAGTTCATGCGCTCAAGCATAGGCATTGTATGATGGTTATGTTAAAACAAAGTACCTCTTGAGACCCACAGAGGATGGCCTCTGGGTTCCCCCCTCCTCTACCAGTTCTGCCGATGCTCAGGTCACTTTTATAGGTATCACAGTGTTCTCATGTGCTTATTCTGCTATACACTGTATTTTCAGTGTCTTTTTTAAAATATGACTATCGTGTGTGTGCAAACCACGTGCACTCATGAAATCCAGCCTCCCGATAGTCAGCTTCTCCCTTCTCTCTCACAACTGTTAGTAATCACCATTCTGTATCTGAGTTGACATTTGAGAGAAACTGTGGCCCTTGACTTACTGCATGTGAGTTATTTTGTTTAACATACTGCCCTCCAGTTTTCAAAACAAGTGGCAGGATTCAATCTTTGTGGCTGGATCTGGCTTTGTATGTTTTCTTTATCCATTCAGGTGCTGATAAACACCTAAGTTGATTTCCACACCTTAGCTTTTGTTAATAGTTCTATTAAAAAAGCTCACAGTTATCTCTCTGATATCTCTTCATATCTTTTGCATACATAGTACACACACACATACACACACACACACACACACACAGTTTGTGTTGTCTTGACTTTTAGGGGCCTCCACACTGTTTTCTTATGTTCTTACATACTTCTTTTTTTTTAAAAAAAAAAATCTATTTGTTTAATTCTATGCATATTTGTGTGTGACTGAGTATATATCTGTGTACCATGTGTACGCAGAGGCCTAGGAAGATCAGAAGAGGAACTGGATTTTCTGTAGTTAGAGAATGTTATGAGCTGCCATGTGGGTGCTGCAAGCTAAACCCAGGTCCTTTTCAAGAGTGGTAAGGGATCCTAACTCCTGAGCTGTCACTCCAGCCCTTCCTAGAGACATCTAAACCATCTTCAGATTACTTATCATTGCGCAATACAGTGTAAATACTATGTAAATAGTTGTCATGTTCTTTTCTTTAGGGACTAATAACACAGAATAATGTCTGCATGCATTTCATACAACTTTCCTTTTCCTGATATTTTCAATACAAATTTGGTCGAATCCATGAATGTGAAATTCGGGGATGCAGAGCTGCATCTGTAAATCTAAAGCAAGGAACAGTCAGCTGCAGCTTAATTTCATCATCCATGCCTTATAAAACTTACTAGAGGGACATACAAAAATGAAACGCTGAGTAGCCGGCATTGATTTCACAGGGTGGGTAGAAAAAGCCAGGACACAAGGGAAAGAAGCCTAGGTAAGGATCTAGGGCTTGTTGCCAGGATGTCTTATGTCTTGCAATCAATTTCCACGATTCTGTTCTCTCCCTTCTCTTATGTCTGCACTTGGAGATTTGACTGTGAATTTGTTGGTATGTGCTTCTCTTCTGAAAACACTCAAGATAAAAAGGGAAACAAATAACAAAACCCCATATCTCCAGCTTTTAGAACTGAGACCTTCATGGAGTGTTAAGCAAATTAGCTGTGATTTCATGTGCCAGGAACTGTGCCAAATGTCATAGTAAAATCAGGCAGGGGCTCTGTATAGACTGATTAAGAGGTCATTCAGGGGAGTGGTGGCCCATGCCTTTAATCTCACCACTTGGGAGGCAGAGGCAGACAAATCTCTGAGTTCAAGGCCAGCCTGGTCTACAGAGTGAGTTTCAGGACAGCCAGGGCTATCCAGTCTCAAAAAGCAAAGCAAAACAAACAAACAAACAACAAAAGAGGTATTTTTTAATATAATGAAACCTTCTCAGCTGCTAGGAAAGAAATCCTTCCCTATCCTTGAAAAGATGACCAAAGAAAGCTCTGTAAAATAAGAACCCAAGCTGAGATGTGAAGGATCACGAACTCAGCCCTGAAGAGTGGACAGGACAAACAATGTCAGGAAGGTAGGAGAGTGCCCTGGTTCTCAGTCTTAGCTGGGAAGAGACAGTAGTTCCACAGGCTGGAGCTTTTATAAGCATCTGGGGGAACCTGGTGGTCAGAGAGGCCCCTGATCACAGAAGGATCTTATGTTCAGTTGGAGTTTGATCTGTGAAGGCACTAAGACCAGTTAAATGGTTTTAAGGAATAAAGCATCAGTTTTAGCAATAGGAAAAAGATGTTTTTTCCATGAGCAGAATGGTTTTGAGGGAGGGCAATCTTAAAGACAAGCCATGATTGAGAGGTAGGCATAACCCAATATGTGGCTTCTCTCAATGTCCTGGGCAGTGTGCAATACCAGCTGACAGGTGGCAGTTCTCAGGATTACCTACCTGAGAGTACTTTGTGCTTTTAGGCTTTATTGCTAGAGATGATCTCAATGATGAAGTGATTTAGTCAAAGCATAACCTACATGCATTAAATAGTCAGTTGAACGTATGTGTAGGAAATATTGTTGTCTTTGAAGCAATTGATACATTGTAAGTGTCTTAGAGTTTCTGTTACTATGGTGCAATATCATGACCAAAAAGCAAGTTGGAGAGAGAAGGGTTTATTCAGCTTATACTCCCTCCACTGCTGTTCATCACCAAAGGAAGTCAGGACAGAAAGTCAAGCAGAGAAGGATCAGTAGGCAGGAGCTGATGTAGAGGTCATGGAGGGGTGCTGCTTACTGGCCTGCTTCATATAGCTTGCTCAGCCTGCTTTCTTAAAGAACCCAGGACTACTAGCCAAGGATGACACCACCCACAATAGGATGGGCCCTCCTTTATTGATCACTAAGAATTTTCTCCTTACAGCTGGATCTCATGAAGGCATTTTCTCTACTGAGGCTCCTTTCTCTCTGATGACTCTAGCCTACATCAATTTGACACACAAAACCAGCCAGTCCAGTGGGTTTGAGAATTTCTTGTCCAAAATACCAAGAATTCTCTAGAGATTTCAGTGTTCAAACTCAGTCGCAGAGGGCAAGAATTGGACCTGTGATTTTCAACAGTGAGTTAACTGATTCTTTTCAAAGGACTCCTAACTTGATAGCCACTAATAGATGAACTTGTATACAGTTATTTTACAACAGATAACCCACCTTTCAAGTGATAAAGTATTAATGTTAGAGAAGTTTGCCACCTGTAGGGTTTGAATGATGGTCACTGAAGTCTCCTAGGAGTTGAGTAGATTCAGTGTTCAAATCCCACATCTATTGCTTGTCATCCTTGTCTTGTACATATTACTTGATCCCTAGTAGTGTTAGTTTCTTTATCTCTGAAGTAGGCTTAATGTGTATTGCATAGACTATTACTAATATATATAATAGAAAAAAGTATGACAAGCTTCACACTTTTAAATTGTCTGCTCACAATAGTTTTTTATTTATTCTATTCTTTTATTCTTCTGGGTCTTTGTTTCTCCGTTTGTTGTATGTATCTGCCTTAGTCCTGTTCCACGTTTTCAATGTTTCTTCCCATCACATATCCCTCACCATCTTGGTCCCTTCCTTCCTTCCTAGTCAGCCCAGGCTAGTCTAAATCCTAGATTCTCCTGTCTTACCCTCCTGAGTGCTGGAATTAAAAATGTGCACACCATGCTCAGACTGTTTCTTTTTCTTAATCTCACACAACATTAAACTGTAACTTTTAAAATTTTTTATAGTTCCTTTCTTGTTTCTGACACTTAAGCAATCATGTGTTTTGTTAAGAAAATGCTTTTAGGAACAAACTGCTTTGAGTGTGTGAGCCATAGCATGCTATTAAACTAAAATTGCATTTTCAAGCCTACCTCAGCAACTTGATATTTGAAAGGTGAGCCATCCACCCTATGGTTGCCTAAAAAAATGTGTGCATCCTGAGACGAGCCTCCCCTCATCTTTGGACTTTCATGACTGCTGGCATACACTCTATGCCCCAGTCAGAAAACAGTGATGTCAGGTCTCCTGGGACACGGCCAGCAGTTGGATGAGACAGGTGCAAAATTACAAATGGTATAAGCACTATGGTGCAATGGAGAGTTTTCAAAACTATGTCTTGTAGTTGTTGTTGTTTCTCTTTTTAAAATCATATTTCCTAGTGTATTTTAAAACCACCACTAAAACTTAATGAACAAAACTAGAATCTCTAAATTCTGAAAACAAATTCCTTATGCCAGTCTTGGAGTTGCCAAATAGCCAAGTGCTCTAGCCCAGCTCACAGATCCTTCTGCCATCTGGTTTCTCTCATCTTATTGCTCTCTCTCTTCCAGCTACTATTATGTGAGAATGTAAATGCCGCATTTCAGTATTTCCTTCTTCCTTCTCTGGAAATCTTCCTCATGCCAATCCCCAAGCATTTTACTCCTGATGGTCCTCCATTCTTCTGCAAGACTATTTTGTGTGTGTTTATGTGTGTTTGTTTGCTTATTTTAAAATTAACATGGAAAAAATTGAAAACATTTGCAAATAGTATAGTAATGTATTATGTCCAGTAATTATTAACATAAAATGTTAATTTAGTTTCCAATCAAATATTTAATGAACAAAATTATTTTTAAAATAATACACACTTGTGTTTTCTGTAAATTTTTAAATGTGAGCATTCTGTGATGGAGCCAGGGTCTTTACTTCCTATTCTATTTTTCTAGGGCCACAATTCCCTTGTGACAGTGTACTCTTATTCTGGAAGGCAGATGGCTTTTCCCAATTCTGTCTGTCTAGATAACACTCAATGACAATTCCCATAAGGAGTATATGAACCCAGATGTTGTGGTTCACAGAATCTGGTTAAGTTCACCATGACTGCTGTGGCCATAAAGCCAACCATGACACCCTGACCCAAAGCATCAGCAGAGAGCTAGCTAAACCCAACTCTTTGAAGAAAGAATGTGCATGTTCTATGCTGGAGCATCTCACACAGGGAGATGCCCTGTATCTCTGGGAGGAACTTGAGCTTCGATGGTCATAAGATGCTACCTGAGTGGTAGTGTATATGCTGACTTGCACACAAAGCAAAACTCCCTGGAAACCCTTGCACAAACCCTGACAACAGAAAGACTCTTCTCATATTCTCCTCTCTGATTAGTCTAGACATGGTATTTGCAGGACGACATTTATCTTAATGGCAATTCTGTTTTTCTGCCTATACCTTTGCTCACAATTCTAAAAGGTGGGAGCAGGGTACTTATCTTGGTCACATGCAGATATTAGTCAGCCCTGGGTGTCAAGTACAATCGCTTCAGAGTAAGTACAAAATACACCAGGAAACTTGCAGGACTCCCACAGGATAGCTTGATCTGCACCATATGCCTGCTGCAGGATGACAGTCAAATGACTCACAATGTCAAGTCACAGAGAGATGTCATCCAGTTACCTGGGAAGACTTCCTTCTGTGGTGAATGAGGCCATAGAAGCATCCAAAGGAGAGATTTGAAAAGGTAGTCATCTAAGCATCTAGGCAGGGTGGTGCCTCTACTAACAAGAGAGGTCATAGCATCCACAGTCCCTGGCTTATATCAAGGTTTATAGGTGGTAGTCTGGCCTGTGAGTAGTCATACTCTTTATGTGTATGTATATGAGTGTGTGTGTGTGTGTCTGTCTGTCCATCTGTGTGTCTATGTCTAGGCCAGAGGATAAACTTGGCTGTTAATCCTCAGGTGCTATCCAGCCCCTTCTTTAACACCAGGAACTCAACAGCTGGGTTGGTTGGCCTGTGAGTTTCAGGGATTCTCCAGTTTCTGCTTTCTCAGCCTTCCAAGTACTGTAATTATCAGAATGTGCTACCACACCCAGCTTTCTTTTTGAAATGAGTTCTTAGGGAACTAAATCCAAGCCTTTATGCTTGCACTGCAAGTACCTTTCCAACTAAGCCATCACCCCAGAGCTGCTGAGTTGTCCTTTTTTTGGTTTTTTGTTTGTTTTTGTCTAGTTCTCAACATGTGCACGAGGCAAGAAAAAAACCTATATAGTTAGTTAATTTTGAATGCACAGTATAAGAAAGAATGTCAGGAGAGTGACATTACAGTCTGTGATATTACAGTCAGGCAAGCTCTTGGGATGTAAGTCATATGACATAATGTAAGCATCGACTTTTACATTTATCAAAATAGAACAATAGACATAGGAGATCATCTGTGTTAAGTATTTACTAAAGACTGTGGCATATATTTGTATCTATAATTATTAGCTGTGTTTATTAGTACTGCAAGTGATAGTGACTAGCATTTAAGACTTTATTATCTAATATTACTTTTTGGACTTATTTTGGTTTTGTTTACAGTGTTGGGTACATTTTTTGTTTTATTTTTGGAATGTATTGATATGAAGTGACTCTATGAGTCAGATTTCTGTCACTATTAAAAAATACATAGAAAACTTAAAAGACTAAAATGAGTGTTCTCTGTGTCCCACTATTTACACAAGAGTGTTTATACTGCTTAAAAAATTCAATCTTTCCACCCACAACTGCAAACAGAAATATATTCTATAAACTGTATGTATGTTGCATTAGCCTTTGATTGAGTTTTCTCTCCATCCAATGCCTTTATTCTGTGTTTCTAAAGCATAAGAACTGTGTTAAGGTAAAATTGTCAGCTCTATGTGTCATTCATATCTGTCTGCTCCTACGTGTATGCAGTGCCCATTGAGGCCAAATGAAGGAATTGTATTCCTTGATCCTGGAGTTAGGGATGGTAAGTCCACCATATAGGTGCTGGGAATTGAACCTCAGTGCTTTGGAACCACAATCAGTGTTCTTAGCTGCTGAGTCATCTCTCTGGCTCTATGTATCTTCTTTAGCAAATGAAATGCATTTTGTGACCATGTGTTACTTTATTGTTGACTGTACTTGTGTCAAACTGTCCATGACAAGTAACTTCTCCTTCTCTTATCTGTTCTCCAGAACTCAATTTTCGTTCTGTAATATTTTCCTCTTTAACACATTCTTGCAAATGCTTTTCAAAATGCAAACTGGGATTAGAAAGAGGAACAGGACAATCTAGTATACTATAGACAGTGCCTCTGTTACTTTTCTATTACTCTGATAAAACACTGTTACCAGGGCAATGTATAGAAGAAAGGGTTTATTTTTGACTTAGGATACAGGAGGTTAAGAGTCCATCATCATCATGCCCAGGAAACATGATAGCTGGTCCAGCAGCTGAGAACTCACATCTCAAATGCCAAAAAAGAAGCAGAGTACACTGGAGGGTTGGGGGCGGGAGGAGACTGGGGACCAAGTATTTAGATACTAGATACCCAAGAATACAAGGAGAACACAGCAAAATGGCATAAGTAGAAAACCCTTGGAGGAAAAAGCTAGTGCAATTTGAAGACTGTCTTTTCAGTGGCTGCCTGCTTAGCTTCTCTTAGCCTTCTCTTTCCTGACAAATACCTATGGAAGTTAGGTATCACCTTTGCATTCCAGGTGATTTGTGGGAAATCCAATCTAGGTACAGCTGCTGAAGACCAGAGTGTTAATGGTTAATTGAAGAGTCAGGGTTCATCTTCGGTAGCAGACACCAAGACAATTACATAACTGAATGTTCTCTGCTGAGAACAAAACCTACAGATGCTCAGAAAGCTAAATTAAACTCCCAACTTACCTCTCGGTCACTAAGCATCATGGGAAGCGTGAATAATATTACTAACACCAGGATAATAATTTTAATGATACCCAGCAAAGCACTCACCTTCAATCTTCTAGTCTGCCCAATTAATTGGCCAGAAAATACTAGCTGTGGTTAAGTTAAATTTTTACAATGTGGTTTGGTGCTTAATGAGCAATCTTGTTAAAAAAAAAATTTTTTTTTTTGAAAAATTTGAAACTTTTTCCTTTCAGGAAGATTATTGATAAAGAATTGCATAATCTGTATTAGGACACTGGGCAGGAGAAGTGAATGTGAATGTTGGATAGGAAGGGAAGTAATATAATTGAGTATATGTACTACATGCCAAGCATTCTGCTACTTTCCCAATAAACTGTTAGGTGAAGGTCAGAGAAATGGACACTAGCAGCCTCATATTACACTGTGAAGAATAGATCTGATGGAAATTCCAGGTTTACTCAGCTAGCATGTGCCAGAGCTATATAGATGGTGCCACTGTAGTTCAAAAAGTATGTCCACGACTCCCTCGTAGCCTGGGATACTGACCTTCAGTTATTCACTTTTCCTACTTTCTTATCTTGCCAAATCATGGCTCTAAAATAGATCCTTAAGTTGTCAAATTTTAAGGTTAGATTGTAATAATAGTAACTAAGTACCTTGAGGAAGTCATATTTCTAGAATAAGAATAAAAGATAATTATGAATTAAACACTTTTTAGATCATCAAAAACAAGGGATAGTTACTCTTGTGCCTCATTGACAAGTAGGCTATAAACCTCTACTCAGAAAAAAAAAAAATGTTTCTGGAGTCCCTATCTAGCCCCTATAAAAAAGCATCTAATAAATTTAGTTAACTTACAGCTTCGAATAACATAACATGTTTACATCGAAAATAAAAGGTTTTGTTGTTGTTTTTGTTTTTGTTTGGTGTGTGTGTGTGTGTGTGTTGTTTGTTTTTAGTTTGATTTGGTTTGGGTTTTCAAGACAGGGTTTCTCTGTGTAGCTCTGGCTGTCCTGGAACTCCCTCTGTAGACCTGGCTGGCTGGTCTACACTACACTCACTCAGGTCTGAACTCATAGTCTCTCTCTGGAGTGCTGGGATTAAAGGCCCCTGATTTTTAAATTTGTAATCATATGTATGCGCTTATCTCTGTGAGTGAATCTGTACAGGTGTTTGAGGAAACTGAAATGTCTTACATTCCCCTGGACTTGAAGTTACTGGCAATTGGAGCCACCCAACACAAGTTCTAGGAATCAAACGTGGATCCTCTGTCAGAGTAGTGTGTGCTTTTAGCCACTTCGACATCTCTTCATCCTCCACAAGAGATATTTAATTTGGTGATACATAAGGCATTACAAGAACTGTGTGATCAGATTATATTGAATATGAGCTCCAGAGATCTGGTCTTGCTTTTTTTTTTTTTTTTTTGGAGTGGGGGTGGAATGCTCACAATTTTCATAATACATAGCCATTTCTTCATGGTATTTTTCTCTATCAAATGTTAGTGAGTGATTGATAACATAGTCACTGGTTCTCAACAGGCAGGCTACTAATGCATACCTAAACCACTGATTCATTTAACAGTCACTGATAAATATTGAGCACCAGCTAGGTTTCAGGTATAATCTGTTCATTAAGTGATTTGTCTATCACAGGTTTATCCTTGCCACAGTGAATTCCAAGGGTGTTTACAACTAGCTTAGACTATGGTACAACTATTAAAACTGTAGCATTCCCCATAATGAAATAATAGCTGGTGTTTATCACCTCTCCTATGGGCCAGATCTAATAGGGAATGTTTTGACTCTACTGGTAATCTTCCCAAGTCTCTGATAGAGTACAATTAACATCTCTGTAATTTTTTTCACAGACAATAAGCCTGTAGCTTATAAAAATTAGTACATAATTTGTTTAAGGTCATATATGAATAGGCCAGCCCTCCTGATATAAAACATACATTCTTTTATCTCCCCAATATTTTCTGCCTTCTGGAAACTTCCATTCTATTAGGAAAAACAAAGATTGATTGAACCACGTATTGGGTACTCATATATAAAGATGATAGGATAATGTTGCTTCTTGCTGTCAGGATCAAGGAAGATCCTCAACTAGTCTCAAAAGTATTGAGCACTTGCCATATGCTACACACTGCTAGATATTGGATGTATATAGCAGTTTCTACCTTCTAGGCTCACAGTCTTGTCAACAACAGATGCAAAACTAGGAAATCCTACGAATGAGTGATTGCTGCTTATCTCGTCTATGTAGAAAATATTTGGATGCAAATGGAATGGTAGCCAGAACTTCAGTCCCATCTTTGACTCAGACATATCACTAG
The DNA here is from genome assembly GCA_019843965.1 of Rhynchomys soricoides. NCBI lineage: Eukaryota > Metazoa > Chordata > Mammalia > Rodentia > Muridae > Rhynchomys > Rhynchomys soricoides. The sequence continues at coordinate 645,265 of JADRCH010000148.1, read as the reverse complement.
ATTCTAAAAAGCTATTTTGCTTATTTAAATATGAAGTCAAAATATGATCTGTGTCATGTAGTTTGTTTTGAGGACTACATGACAAAATATATGTATGAACACTCCATACATTTGTGACTCCATGTTTGTAACTCAGAAATCGTTAATATGCTGCCTTATGGCTTAGGGATCATAACTGTGGAGTCAACCTTTCGGTTGACAGTCAGCTTTTTGGTTTTTGATTTTTTGTGTTTTGGGTTTTTTGCTTGTTTGTTTTTTGGGTTTTGTTGTTGTTTTGGGTTTTGTTTGGTTGGTTGGTTGTTTTGCTTGATTGTTTTGTTCGTTTGTCTGCCAAATTAACTCAAGACATTGCTTCAACAACGAACTTCATGCAGGTCTAAGTAGATATCATTTTGCCTTGCTGCCACACCTGTCGTTCCTGTCTACCCAAGAGTCCACTCACCACCTTGGTATGCACAAACTGGAAGTACAAGGGAGTCAGCTCCCTGTGGCAACCCTTGTAATTAGCAGGAAGGGCATGGGACTAAAGGATAGAAGCACAGTGGCTCTCCTGCTCATCCTTTGAAAGGGAAATTCTACCTCACTTTATGTATGCTCCTCAAAGGTCCCCAGGGAATGAGACCCAATTGCCCACAGGGATACACAGCTCATGGTCCATCTTATGTTGTGCCTTTCCTTCCTTAAGCATGCTTCTTCATGCCTGTCCGACCTTGCTGCTCAAAAAGACCCATCATATGTAAATAGTTGAATAACTTCCTGACAGCCTGTCCATCAGACTCTGCTCTACAGAGGAATGTGGAACTGGAGTTAGGGGCAGCAAGAAGGAGAGGTTGGAAACAGTCAATTCGCAGGGGGAGAAATGACTCCAGTGTCACACACTGGATTCTTTTTATAGCATCCTTGTCAAGTATTCACCTAGTCACTGCTTTACATCCAGCAAGAGAAATGTGCTGTCTCCAGTCCTAGTTACAAGAACTTCTATATCCTTGGTGCCTAGAGGAACACCTGACATGTAATAGATGAATAAATACTATTAAATGAGTTGTAAGTGAAAATTTTTGTTGGCTTTTTAAAAATTGATTTAAAAATCTGTTAGTTTATACAGTGGCTGCAAATCTGCCTCCCTTCACCTATAAGGCATTAGAGACCATTTTTCGAGAACGTACACACACTTTCATAGGCTTTCGAGTCTTATTTTTCTCAGAGAAATTTCATTTTAGGAGACCTGTAAATCTTTTAATTGTGTGTTTTTAAAAGAAGCTAATGTGAATAAGTAGGACATATAAGCTCTAGCTTGTCATAAGCTTATTGTCATAAGTCCTTCCACACTTCCGTCATGTTAAAAAGGAGACACTGTCTTCTATAGATGACTAGGAGTTATACCTTTGAAATCGTTTTTGGTGTGTGTAGCCGTGGCTGTCCTTGAACTCACTCTGTAGACCAGGCAGGCCTCAAACTCACAGATCCGCCTGCCTCTGCCTCCCTAATGCTGGGATTAAAGCAGTTTGGTTTCACCGCCCAGCTACACCCATGAAATCTTAACAGTGTGGTTGCCTAAATAAGACCTGCACAATCACTGGTTGACACCCAGTATGGATGTGAGAAATCTCACAAGGCCCCACCCATAAATAGTTATATAAATTGACTGCTAACAGAGGGAGAATCAGTATTCTCCAGGGATGAGCCCCATGCTCCTTTATCCAGTCCCAAGTGGTCATCCCAAAGCACATATGCATGTGAGCAGCCCTAAATGGACTCAGCAGGTTGTACTTGTATGTGCATCTATGTGTGTCTGTGTGCATGCGTATGCAAGAAACATTTCAAGGGGCCTAGATTCCATAAAATAGATGTGTTGCTTTTGATTCTGCCAGTTTACCATGACTGCATATTTAGGTTATTCCTTTCTTACCTTGGCATGGTAAGTGTTAGTTTATTGATAAGGGATCTTTTTAGGAGTTTTGGGAACTCTTATCTAAAAACCAAAGCTTTCTAGATAGTTGCATTTAAAAGGTGCAGTATGTAGAATGTTAAAAGTTACTGGAATTTGCCTTTGTGCCTTCCCATTACTCAACATTAAAATATTATAAACTGTGTGCTTAAGGTTCATCAAGTTTCATTTTGATCCCTGGTTATCAGATTGTAGGATCTCTGAGATATGTTAAAGCAGATTCCCCTTATATTCCATAATAAGTGGCCTTTGGTATAAACACACCTGTGGACTGAGGAGCGGATGTACTCTAACCACTTAAAGATACCAGATTAAAAGGCAAGGGCATTCGTTTGCTAAGGGCCACATGAGAGCTCTTCTGTGAGATGCTTGAACAGCGCTGATGCGTGTAAAGGATGAAGCATTTACACCTGCTGGACCAGGGTGCTACACTGCTACTATTTATAGTGCATTTGGGAAGCGGCAAAATTCCTTTCCAACAGAATGTGTTTGTTTTCCTTCCACCAACCCTTCTAGGATTGTCTGCATGACTTATTTTTCAATGTTTAAATTTAGTAAACTTCATCTCGCAGCATCTCATTCTGTCCCTGGTCAACAGACCTGAAATAACTTGAAACTTCTAAAAAGTAATGCTTTGGTGAATGTTGACTGCTGAAAGCTGCACAGGCTCCTAAGGAAACTTTCACATGTACTCAGGAAAGGAAGGGGAGAGGAGGATGATAGGGAGTGGGGAGGAGGGAGAGCAAAAGGAGATACTTATTAAGTCAAGATCAGAGGATCTCCAGCCTCATTTCAACCCAGAAATTGCGGCTCTCACTGAGTCTGTCCCAGCAAGTGACAGCAGTACAGACTGTGTGCCCTCATTCATGGCTAGCTTCCTTCAGATGTCTCTCGTCTAAGGCTACCCTCCAGATAACCTCGTTTACTGACTGCCACTATTGAAGAACCATGGCACTCTTTGTAATAGATCCTATTAGTTATCCCGTAGACTCCACACCCCAGAAGATAAATCAAAATCTGCAATCTCTTTATAGACAAAGAAGATTCACAAATGTACAGGAAAAACTCTTCAGTTCTCACCTTTGTTAAGTAGAAGACATTCACAGTGGAGCGTGTGTGGATTGTCTCCATTTTACCATACTTTTTTCTTCTTTTTTTTTAATAAAAAAGCTTTAAACCAGTACTGTCTCTGTCTATTATTGGCATTAGGGTGAAGTATCTATTTAAAATGTTTATTTGTTTTAATGAGGATAGAGTAGTTACTGACAGAGATCCTGTGCTGTCTTGAGAGTCAACACCGACTTTGCTAAGTGGTAAAGTTTACAGCAAATTCAAGTAAGACACCCTTTCCGAGGTCTCTTGTGATCCTTGCCAAGGAAGTAACCTAACTCCCCACCACAAAAATAACCATTCCACCCTCAGGACATTCCCAGGTCAGAGCAATGCTGGATATCTATACATTTCTAGTTTTCAAGTTGGCTTGTTGAACACACCAAACCACAGAGACTTTATGTGTCTCATTGGTCATGTGTGATGTGACCCCTGGCCCTGCTAACAGCATGCCCCAATAACCTGCTAAGTCCCAGCTATACAAGCATTCACCCTCTTCAGAGACCTCTTCTTCCCTGTGTCTGTGCCTGTATGGTGCTTTTTTCCTAAGGGCCTTTCATACACACATCCCATGCCTTGTACTGAACATAAGCAGCCCATGAATCCCTGTACTATCTTTGGAGCAGACTCATTGACACCCTTTATGCCCCCAAGTACTTGCACTGACTTTTGTTATAATATCCCCAGGGCCATATTGCCTTTTTTGTTCACCCCCCACCTTGGGCTAAGAAGGCTTTTTTGCAGTCTCACTCTCCCTGGTTTTCTTTGTCTGTTCAGAGCTTGGCCTCACATAATCACTGTCTAAAGAAGCTTGAGTGGAGATGTACCAGCACAGATAATACAGACAGCCCTCTCATATTAACAACATGTCTATTGGCTCCCAAGCATTATCAGGTCCTTCAAAACATTCTGATCTCTATTGCTTCCCTAGTAGGGATGTTTTTATTTATTCTGGTTTTGCCAATGGGAAGATTGAAGTTCAACAGGGTCACGTAACTTACCCAAAGTTACTCAGCTAATGATTGACAGAATCTGTGCTCAGACCTGTCTGCCTTGTAAGCTGGAAATTTAAACCATAACTAACAATCTGGTGGCTAAACCAGAGAGGTTCTTACTTACTCCCTTCAAAGAACCTATTGAAAGAAGTACATACATAACAAAGATAAGACATCCTGTTGTCCTCCTAAAGTGCTCCAAATGGTACTTTTCTTTGATTAAAAAAAAAAAATGTTTTAATCTAAAAGAACAAGTCTTTATCAACTACTCACCATTACTCTAAGTAGGAATATGAAAGCAATTGTTTGGGTTACAATACCAAGATACTCAGGAATCATTGTAATTTTCTAACTTTAAAGTCTTTTAAGAAAAAGGGTATAACCCATCCTTTAACTATACGAGGTTCTATTCATTTTTTTAAATAATTCACAATCTACTCGACATTTTTCCAATTACCCTATCAAAATATGCATTTTAAAGGTACTGAATGCACAGTAGACCAAAAGAGCATGTCACCAGTGTCTGTCATTTTTACATTTTTCTCTAAGGCATCCTCACTTTTTCAGTCAATTCTTGCTCTTGGAATCATGGTCTGACCAGGTCTGTGTTGGAGTTACCGTTCTTTCCTCTGTTCTTGGTCTTTTGGGTAAAAGGCTCCACCCTTATTTTTGACTCCATCTTTTGCCAGAGCCCTGGTAAAGTGACCTAGGTAGAAATCAGAAAGTCTCATAGGCTCCATGAGCCTCAATGTGAGCCCAGAAGCCCCTGTACCTTGGCTCCAGCTTTCTTTGGCCTTTACATAGTAAAAAGACAACATCTACAAATATGTATTGAATGTTTACTAGGTGTCTAGCTACACACTAGGCTAGTGATATGCATGTCATTTACCTTTACAAGACTAGTGATATAGCTCAGTGACAGAGCATTTGCCTAACATATGTGAAACTCTGGGTTTAAATTCCTATTATCATAAACAAAAACAAAGCAATTTCATGGTATAAGAGAAATAATAGTTATAGTTATTAAATTTTAAAGTATTAAATGTTTGTTTTTATAAGATTGAGTTTTATTTCTTATCCATTTCATGTAGTTAAACCATTATTTTTTTAGATTATTGGAGCCTATTCTTGGAATGTCCTGTGCAAAGGCAGCATATTCTATAAGAGTGTGTGTGTGTGTGTGTCTGTGTGCAAGATAAATGGTTTTTAACTCTGTTATTAAAGGAGCATCCTGTGTATTGTTTTACATTTAATGGTGTCTCAGAGATTTTTTTATGGCACTCTGTAGAAAGCATCTCCTGTCTTAGGAATACACTAGTCCAGTGTAAATTGTGTTGTGACTTTCATTTTCTTCTTGCTGTGGAGCTGCTAGGGATCAAGTCCAGGGCCTAACATCTGCTAGGCAAGCCCTGGACTATTAGCCACATCTCAAACACTGCACCGTAGCTTTCTTGTCACAGTTTGGAAGATGAAAACAGGCTCTGAAGTTAAATAACTTCTTCAGGTTTTTGATTGATTGTTGTTTTGTTTTTTGAGATAGTTTCTCTGTGTGTCCCTGGATATGCTGGAACTCACTCTGTAGACCAGGCTAGCTTCCAACTCAAAGATCTGCCCTTCTTTGCCTCCTGGGTGCTGGAATTAAAGGCGTGTGAAGCCACCACCAGGCTTAATTAACTTCTTTTTATAAGTAAGAGAATATAAATTATTTTATGTCAAAGGACATTCTGATTCAGAGAGCTATAGAACTTGCTCATTTGTCAAAGACATAAAGGCTAACATGTACACATGTGCACTCATGTATGCGCGTGCACACGCGCGCGCACACACACACACACACACACACACACACACACACGGAGAGGAGAGGTACCTGCATATACTCAGGAGTCCTCTGTGGCTCCTTTTTAGACCTGTTCTTTCAGTGCCTGCTCTGGATCTTGTAGGGCCTGCTTGGATCATAACTGAGTGATGTGCCTTGTTTTTTTTTATTGGATGTTATTCTGTTTCTGTGACTTTTTGGACTTCTGTCTCTGTTTGCCTTTATTGTAATCCTTTAGGTATCTGCTCTAGATAGACACTCAGAAGCAGTGATTTGTAATGAGTTTTGGAAAGTTGTATCTTGGCTACAGTCCCCAGAGTTTCTGATATTTAGTGTATTCAGAATTATGTATCCTGCCCCTACTGTATTTCCACTTGACACCATGTACCCCTAGTCAAAGACCTATCTGAAACCCAGGCAGAGCAGCAGAGGTCTGGAGCGATCATTTAGCCACTCTCTGTTTCTCTCAGGCCACGTGATTCCACCTGGCTGACGACTCTGACCTCTTGGCTGACTCTGACATCTCGGCTGACTCTGACCTCTTGGCTGACTCTGACCTCTTGGCTGACTCTGACCTCTTGGCTGACTCTGACCTCTTGGCTGACTCTGACCTCTTGGCTGACTCTGATCTCCTGGCTGACTCTGATCTCCTGGCTGACTATGACCTCTTGGCTGACACTGACCCTGACTATACAGCCACATACCTGGGAGGTAACTTGCCAAGGGGATTTTAGTTTGGAAAAGACTCAGAGATTTAGAAAGAACTCAGGAACTACATTTTAATCTCATGAAACTCTTTCAATACCATGTGAATGACTTGATCGTGAGATTATTTGTACTATACAGACATGGAGACAGAGGCTGATATTCTGTTTCATTTATAGCCAGGGTTTATAACCATGAAGTGATATCTGAGATTCAAATTAAGTCCTTCCAGGCTAGTGTTCTTTGTATTAGAAAGCATTCAGAAGAGACCCGTGCACCCCAACGGCATACAAAAGCAGCACAGATTTAGTAAAACCTTGTATATAAGGTCCAAGATCACTCACAGAATAATTTTACTATAAGGAATGCTTGTGATTGACAGCAGACTCTGCGAAGTTCAGCACATCACAATTATATTAAAATGAAACACCCACTCTCTTTTCTGCAAATTCATCATCCATACATTTTATTTCGGTCTCATACATGTCTGAAATGATTTCTAGCCAATTTTGGAAAGAACATTTCTTTTTCAGCAAAACTAATTATACTCGTAATAGTTGCCATGCTCGTTGTGCGCCTGGCACTGTACTAAGGCATTTACATCTATTATCCCACTGCCTTTCCATTTAACAATCTCTCTTGTCGTTCTTCAGCCAGGACCCATGCTTAAATGAGATAGAATGATTGTCCAGCGCGATAACAAGTGAAGAATTACAGAGCCTGGGTGACAACCAAGTCAGCCTGTAACCAAAAGCCTCTAGGAGAAATGTCTGTCTCACCATGACCTCCTCCTTGCAATGGTGCTCAGTGAGGTGACCATTTTAGCTGGCCTCTAAGAAGGTTTACAGTCCCAGGGCTAAGTCTATCCCACATCTCATCTGACTGCTCCTTACTAGCCAAAGACCTTTCAAGTATATATTTATAATACTTGTCAGCTGAAACTTCAGTACCCAAGGGTCCTTTGTTTATGAAATGCATCACAATTTGGTCCATGTTATTTTACTTCTACCTGCATTGTTAACCTAGCACTCTCATCCACTTCAAAGCCTTTCCCATACAGTATCTCACCTCCCAAGTCAGCAACTTTGTTCAGTGGGTTCCTAGTAGAATTCTCTTTGCCCTATTCACAAGACATCGGATTCTCTCTACACAATGCCTTTGCCAAGTATGGTCTTTTCAAATTTGACATTGAAAATCTAATCAGCTGGCTGTATTTTAAGGAATGAAAATTATTATTTTCTTAAGGAAAGCATCAAACACTGAGGTCACCTTGGCTTAAAGAGCCGAATTGACCAACCAAATGTGTCTTGAAGCAAACTGGATACCATCAGCTTTCCAAGACTTGACTATGAGTATGCCCTTTAAAACCTTGCAGTAATTTGTTTTCCAAGACAGTGTTTGGGGAAATTCTTCAGAACCTCTCATTTTAAAATAAGTTTTCTTAAGTGTATTCTCTAGCTAATTACATTTGAAGTGTTTTGGTTTTTGTTTTTTTTTTATTTTGACTTAACTTCATTTCCTCTAACATTTTGATTTTGTCCATGTCAGTTGAACATTTGCTGAGTCCCAAGTTGTATGCTAGGAACTGTTCAGCGTACTTTGTCTTGTAACGTCGAAAATCTAGAATTCCAACCTCTCTACTTTCTGTCACAATCCCTGTGTCATTGCCACTGTCTGATTGTTTTGAGTGTTTAGTTGTTGCAAGGAAACCCTTCTCTAAAGCCTTACCCATAGAATAATCCTGTCTTAAAGCAAATGACTTGTTCCTTCATCAGGTGTCTTGAAGGGGACTCTTAGCAGGTGTGAAATGAGGAAAAGACAACCATACTTCAGTTTGCTCTGGCAAAAAGCAAAGATGAATTTACTTTTTAAACTTGGTTAAAGTTCTCTTTTATTTCTGCATTCCCATGGTGCTTTGCAGCTCTCTAGCAGTAACAGTACTTGTATTCCATTTGTGATTAAGAAACCTTTTAAGTCAGGATCCATGTCCTATACCTCTGTTTCCTATCCCTGACTGACACAACCACAGTGCTGCATACAAAACCTCCTTCTCAGGGTTGGTTGACTTGAGTTGATTACTGGTGGTGGCATCTTTTCTTTTCTGGGCACAGAGACAGTCATTACTAGTTCATCGTAGGTCTGTAATATCACAAGACACATGATCAGAAAGTGCTAATATGCTTCAAGCTGATTTGTTTCTTTGGATGGAGCTTTGTAATAATTTTTATAATGTATATAACAATATATCCAATAGTATAAATCAAGGAATTAGAACATTCACTGATGGATTGTCCTGCCTGGTGAATTTGGTAGTCACCAAATACATGTATGTAGTACCTCCTCCAATAGTACATGCTTCTCTTTTACCTGACAAATTTGGAAGCAGGTTCTGGGAAAAGAAGGGCTTCTCTAAGGTCATACAAAGATATTGTACAAAAGCTGAGAACAGAACCCAGTCCTCATTACCTCCACCTTAGTTTTTCCCCATTGGAACATCTGTCTCCTCCTCATTCCATCCACACTGCTGCTTAAGACCAGGGCTCATCCCTCCCACCTGGCCTGCTGCATCCGCCCCCTCACTGTTCTCTCTAACACCTCCAGTCCATCCTCCACATGGTTACTAAGGTGATCTTTTAAAGTGCTAACCAGATCATATTCATACTGTTGAGCATCTTTCAGAAGCTTGCCCTGCTGCTGCATAGGGTCCCATGACCTGTGCTGTGGCAGATGATCCGCCCTCTTGCTGCTGAGACTTATCTGACTTTTCTTTCCCTCGGAGTCAGCCTTCCATTGAATAAGAGCATCGTTCATGACCACAGACTTCAGGTGGCTTTATGTCACTGTGCATTGTTTCCATTCATCTTGCTGTCTCTATCCAGACAGTATCTCACACACTTTTCTGGATGGTTAACATCCCTTGGGACTTTAGGGGTAGGTAACAAAGGAATCCCCTTTACTGAACCATAACTAGCCTTCTTCCCACCCCTTTGTTCTCTCTTCAGAGATGATCACCGAACAGCCCATGCACATTCTATGTTCATAGCCATAATAATTCTTCCATTTTATTTGTGAATAAATAATTCCCCTCGAAGACCATGAACTTCTTCAGGGTAGGGGCTAGGCTCTGTATTTGTTTTCCCAGAGCCTGATCCCAAATCAGGCAATAGAAACACCTTATAATATTGTGGCTGATTCCTGTACATTTTTTCATAACTCTTTACAGAGAATTGACTCAGCTTACAGTTTCTTTTAAATTAAGCCTTGATGGATCACAGACTCAAAGGAAGGAGAGAATCAGCACTCGAAAATGTCTGTTTCGTAGCCAGTAAACACATACCTCACATTCATTGACTGCCCAGTAACTTTTGAGCATATCGGTGAGGCTCAGCAGACAGGGCCACAGAATATTTCTCTGAACCCTTTGTCAGGGCTTCCCAGCTGGTTCCTCACTAGGCCCTGGTTTACTCTAAGGAGAAGTGAGTGCAGTTACATATTATGTTAACCCTGGTAACATTCCAGCTTTTAGCAGAGTAGACTAAGCTGCACTCCCAGCTCACTTGGTTAAATCATTTCCACCTGATTTCCCAGTTGCTGAAGTGTTCATTATTTATATATTTATGAAGCCAGTCCCCTGGGCTACTGAACTCACTTTAAAATGTTCCTGCCTCATCTGGCTTAAATAGAGCATGCTGAGGAACAATGGAGACACAGTGGGGCCATGATGTGAAAGAGGAGAAAGGGACTGCCTGGCAAATAGAAGCAAGAATTTCAGATTCTTTTCTTTTTCTTCTTTTATGCCGATGTACTGAGGAAGGGAAGGTATTTTCAGCAAGGTATCTAACACTTTCTATCTGGAAGTTCATATTTCTACCTGAAATGATCTGATTCTCAAAGTCTGTGAGTCTGGCGTCAATGAATGGATTATGAATTCTGTCTAGGAAGTCTGGTCTCTAAGCCCAGGACAATGGTCTTTCTTCTTTAAACATCCTTTTATTAATAGAAAAAAATGTTACTCTGTGTGTGTGTGTGTGTGTGTGTGTGTGTGTGTGACTATGGCACATATGTGAAGGTCAGACAACTTATGGATATCAGTTTTCTCTTTACCATGTGGGTTCTGGGAATTGAACTCAGGTGTCAAGCTTGGTGGTAATCTTCTTTAACCACTAAGCCACCTCACTGGCACTTTTGTTGTTGTGGTTGTTGCTGTGTGTGTGTGTGTGTGTGTGTGTGTGTTATTCTTTGGCCACGCAATACATCTGAGTGCAGACAGCCTTGTAGGACATCCACTTCCTCAAAGACAGGCTATTGACTTTGGGAACACTATGAATCTCTGGATTCTCCAGAAGCTCTATTGTCTGTGATAATGCATTCATTGGTCTGGAGTCATAAATGCCTAGAGAAATAAGTCATTCAGTATTTCTCAGGTCCAGATCCAGGCCCAACTCTGTTATTTACCACCTATGTGACCATAGGGATGCTGCTTCATCCAGCCTTTCATGCCTCAGTTTCCCTATCTCCTACATGGAACTCATTGTTATCACACTTAGGTGATAGGCTTGCCAGAAGTTAAGCTTTGTAAAAGAACGTCACAGTAAATACTCAGGACGCACCAGTGGTTATTTTGCTCATAAGATCTTGATGCACTCTTACTTTCCTTTCCCTTTGCTTTCCAGTGTCCCTCACAGTTGTTGGCTCAGTTTGACACACTTAAATAAGGGAATGGACTCATATACCTAAGAAACTCACCCAGATGAGTGACTCCTCTATTCTGTCACCTTTTGGTTTTGGCTGCATGTCCTCTGTTCACCCTCTCTAAAGAATGACTCAGACCTGTTCCTTTTAACAGCAAATCCTCAGGAGAGACAATAGCAAATATTTTGGCATTATTCACTGAAAAAGATAATAGCTCTTTTTTGCCTTCCTTATTTAGAGAATGATGGATAATAGTTTAGAAAGCACTTAGCAAGGACTGTACATAACCCAATTGGATAGAGTCTCTGATTTGTATTGTTTTCCTGCTTAGCAAAGGGGAGGAGGTCAGGGTGCAGTATTCTCCATGAAGGAGAGCAGGAGAGAAGCCTGGAACAGCAGACTGAGGCTACCTATTGCTACCACACGCTGCTGCTGCTGCTGCTGCTCACAGTCTGATAGCATGATGCCTGCTGTTCATTTGGCCTTTCCTAAAGGGGCGAGAGGGCAAAACAAGGGCTCAGTTCCCTAGGTTAACACAGGTAATTTAAAAGTTTCATATTCTCTCAAAAATGTCTAGTGATGGTCCATTACTAGGAAAATCATAATTAAATTAGCCAGAAAACCTTTATGATATCTACTTAAGACCCCCAACCTAGCATGGTCAGCCTATCAAATTTGTCCTCAGATTATTAGAAGGGTTAAAACTAATCATAATGTATTAGTTGCAGCATTCCTAATAGAATAACGATTTGAACAAAACAGAAACTTCCTTTCTCATAGTCTAGTCCTTTGGCCCAGTAGACAGTTTTTTGCCTAATAATTTAGGAACAACTTCTTCTTTCTTTCTTTCTTTCTTTCTTTCTTTCTTTCTTTCTTTCTTCTTTTGGCAAAGGATTGATTTGCATGAATTAATTGGGAGGAAAAGAGAACCTGAAGGCTTGGGAAGGGAATGTTTTTATGGGACAGATCTGTTCTGTTCTATCACATGGGCCAGAGCTCACATTCCTTTGGCCAGAGCTCAAGCCACACCCAACTTCCAGGGTGGGGTCTAGTTTTAACCTCTGGAAGGAAAAGTACATCAGCAAAGTCTCTGGCTCAGGATTACTATGACAGAAACCAATGCCTCCAATGCTGTTGTTCTGTGCAAGACTTTGTACTTTATTTAGGAACGGTGCTCTATCTATGTTAGTGGTGACTTCATAGGACATATAATTCATTCCTTTAAAGCATGTAATTCTGTGGTTTTTTAATATATTCAGAGTTCTGCAACCATTACCACAATCAATCGTAGAACATCTTCATCATCCCCTAAGTAAGATCCACACCTGTTAGTAGTAACTCCTTATTGGCTCCCAGTGTTTACCCCAGATCCCCCAAAATTACCAACCTAGTTTCTGTTCATCTGGACTTCTTTTGCTTAACATTTTGTACAAGTAGAATGTCTGCATTCTTTAATACAATTCTCACAGCTCTGCAAAGCAGACATGTTGTTGCTCTCAGTTCACAGATGAATTTATAGACTATTACCTCACTTTAAATAATTTACTAATTTGTTTAAATCTTGCCCATTGTTGAAATTGATAATACTGTCATATGTTAGCATATCTCAATCTTTCTTCTTTTTCTTCTTTCTCTTCTTCCTCTTCTTCCCCTTCCTCTTCCTCCTCTACCTCTTCCTCCTCTTCCTCCTCTTCTTCTTCCTCTTCCTCTTCCTCTTTCTCTTTATAACTGCCATGACAAGAAACTGACTTCATACCAAAGACACTTAGGAGTCAGAGAGCTCAAGGTTTAATGCCTGAACCCTTTACTCTCCAGGTGCATACTGCTTAATCCTGCAGGCGTCTCAGTGTCACCTTCTCTAAAATGGAAATAATAAACTCCATTTGCTGGAAGCATTTACTAAGCTTACCATATGTGAAACCTGATCTTACAGCCTTATGTAATTGATGACCTGCCAGCGTTAGTTGTGCTTGTGTAGAAGTAAAGCTCTCACCATAACTGGGTTATAAATTATGTTCCATGTATGGACAGGAAAATACCATTGTAATTTGTAGTCTACCGTAAGCTGATGACAATCCAGGAGTGTCTGAGAGACACCGGGAAGCTCTGATACAATGAGAATTAGGAAGAAAGGAAGCCAGCTATTCTCTGAGACCGACAAGCATATGAAGAGCCCCATATCAGCTTCACATCTCAATTGGGCAGAGCAGCTTGTTAGAGGATCTGGAAGGAACCAGCTGAGCCGGTGTAAGTTTGAAGCTCCTTGTGAAAGAAGATAAGCTGGTTGAGTTTCTGTAGGCAAAGAGCCAATAATGAGGCTTCCAGCATAGCATCACATGTCTGTCTTCATCCCTTTCTGCTCAGACAGAGATGTCAGAGCCTTCTACTCAGGAACCAAATGCATACTTGAGAGACTCAATGAAAGGTGTGTGGATGAGCAAATCTTGCTGCTGTTTGATTGAACCGTTCCCTACCTAAACTTGGCCTGAGCCATGATTGTGTTAAAACCAAAGTGTGAGAGCAGAGAAGACAGAAGACACAGTGAGGAAGTTATATTAGGTGTGACTACCAAGTTATGTAGACAGGAGTGGCCATCAGAGAAAAGGGCTGGCCACAGGCTTATTTCAGTATTAAAATTGCTTTCTACAAACCAGTGTCTTGGCTATTTTCTAAGTCTATATACAAGTGACTTAACCCCTTTGATCCTCCATTTAAAAAATGTTGCTGTGAGAATGACTTGCAACAGTACGTGCTGCAACCTGCATAATTCCAAGAAACTCCATTCATATACACGAGCCAAAAAACTTATTTTTTAAAGGACCAGAACTAAGTGTTTTAAGCTGTACATACAATATGCTTTATTCTATGCTTTATTGAAATAGTAAACCCTGTCATTGTAGTACATAATCATCCAAAGTTGATACATAAATAAAAAGACATATATACATTGCTAGAAACATTTATCTATGAGAACAGGTATGTGAATGTCATGTATTTTTCATATGTGATAATATATTATTGTAATTTAAATTTTTCCCCAATCATTTATAAATTATGAAAATTTATGGACACTTGTAGATGGTTTCATGGCATACAGTACAATAGATTTGGTCCTTTGGCCATGGTTTGCAGTACATAAACTAAAATATGTCCAATGTCCTCTACAGACATGCAATATGGTTACCTGATTATTGAAAAGACAAAGAGTGCATGGAAATGATCAGCATAATGCCTGTCCCTTAACAAAGCTCAGTAGATTACCATCACTATTATTAGCCCTCTTTAAAAAAATAGGAAATTATTTCTTTATAACTACTAACTTTTGGAGAGAGAGGCAGTTATAGTTTGGCTGTTTATTCCTCTAATAAACAAATTAAAATTTAAAAACTAACTGATTTGGAGATTGGGAAGATGGATTAGCTAGAAGACCTGAGTTTGATCCCCAGAACCCACATTTTAAAACCTGAGCATGGTGCCATGCACTTGGCTCTGGGGAGGCAGAGCAGGCAGATTCCCAGAGATTCCTAACTGGTCAACCTAGCTTACTTGGGAAGCCTGGGGCCTGTCAGAGACACTTCTCAGCAAACAAACAAAAGAAAAAACAAAAACAAAAAAAAAACCTCACAATAACAACAACAAAAACAAGGTGGATAATACCTGCAGAACAGCACCTAAGGTTGTTCTTTATTCTCTACTTCCATGCTCACACATACAGATAATTTGTTCAGTTAGTTAGGGGCATTAATAAGCTACCCAGTTTGGGTTTCTTTTTTCTGTTTCAGTATTGCCTCATCAGCCTATAGATATTTCTCTAATGATTGATCTGTGCTACCTGCTGCTCCAGGAATAAAGGAAATTGGGTCTTTGCTGTAAGAGAGTTTTCACTATTTCAGAAAGTGGTTATGTGTACCTCAGAGATGCCCAGGACCTTTTCTTCTTACTAATTTTTTATGTTAGTCTTTAAAGATCAATATATGCATTTTATTGTGTCTACACTGTATCATAGTTTTACAATCTTGTTGTATAGTTTCTAATTTATACATATTAAAATTGCAAACAATGTGTGTGGGTGGTCAGATGGCTTTAAATAATGACATTGACAAGACTTTGAGACCACTGCCTAGGGAGAAAACAGATACACACATCCCAGTGAGAAACTGGGGTTGCCCTGAATGGCACATGCTCTTTACAGAGGCACAAGCATTACTCACACGTGAATTGACATTTACTCTGGTGTCTACTTTGGGGCAGACAGGAAACAAAATACTGTATATCTTTAATTTCATAATGATATAGCAGCAAAATAAGATAGATAGTATTATGCTCATTTTATAGATAAGAAAGTAGGGTTCAATTCAAAGACATTAAGCAACCTGCAAAGGTCACTTGAATGAATCAGAAATGTCTAACTATAAAACATCTGACATTTTCTGCTCCAGCCTTCCTTGCATTGAAAAAGTTCATGAAAATGGATTTTTTTTAATATATTCTTAAACTCTTTCTTTTCTTTTCTTTTTTTCTCTTTGGTTTTTCTAGAAAGGGTTTCTTCATGTAGCCCTGGCTGTCCTGCAACTAGCTCTGTAGACCAGGCTGGTCTCAAACTCATAGAGAAATCCAACTGCCTGCCTATGCCTTCCAAGTGATGGGATCAAAGACATGTACCACTACTGCCCCTAGCTCCTAAACTCTTAAATTAAAGGGTTGTGTTGTTTCATTTGTTTGTTGGCTTGTTTGGCTGGTTTGGTTTTAGTCAACCAGAACTGGGTTATTAACTGCTAAACCACTAAGAGTTTCACTTTTCCAGAGTTCCTTGATCAAACCCCTCTCCCTAGCTCCTTGGAACAGGCTTCTCACTCTAGAGTATATCCTGGACATCCCCCCTCCTTATGGGTGTGAGCCCATTTTTTATGATGATGCTAATACCTGAGAGTAGATATTTAAAAAAAAAAATCTAATAAGAATAACGCTATTTTTTAAGGTTCTAGAGTCTTGAGTCCAAGAGCGAGGGTTTGTCCCTGCGGAGGCCATTGCTACTGTGTCTGAAACGCAGAAGTTATTACTCGATAAGAGTGCTGAGCTAGCTTTTATGGCAAAGCTTTTCTTCTGGACATGAACCCACTGCTCCAACATGGACATGAATTCCTCTTTGAGCCTTCTTAAATCAGCCTTTAATAGACCCTACTGCTGTGCCATTGGAGTTAAGTCTTCAACACATGAATTTTGTAGGATACATTCAGATGTACATACATACATGTCCGTTAAGACTCAGTATAAAGGGCACTGGAGACATTGCCTAATAGATACAAATGGTTGTTCTGTAAGTCCGAGGATCTGACCTCAAATCTTCATCACCCATGTTACAAACTGAGCATAGCTATGTGTGCCCAGCCTCCAGCTCAGTGAGAGACCTTGTCTCTGGGGAATAAGCTACAAGGAAGACACTAGATGTCTTGTTCTAACTTCTCCATGGGTATGCATTCCACATACTCATATGCATGCACCATACAACATAAATGCAACATAGCACATACATAAAGAGAGAGAAACATAGACATTGGCAAAGGAGGGGGTTGAATGGATCATCTCATTTTCCATGAAGTTATAATGACCTCACAGTCCACAGACTACACTGGGGACTGGTCACCATAGATAAAGTTCTTATAACATGTTATACCCCTTTCTTACTTCCTAAACTGTAGCCTGTTAGGGCAGAAAAACTCTGATGCTGACTACATTGCTTTGCTAGTTTTCAGTGTAATCATATGGTGCCCAGACATATCAGGTAGGCTCTTCATAAATGATCATAGAAATTTCTTTAACTGACTGAGATTCTGAGATAAAACTTGGACAAAGAAATGCATTAAAGTTTGTTTTCTCAAAGGAACCTAGGGCAATAGATGGGTCAAGTGATGATAAAATTAGGAGAATAAGCTCTTATGTATGAAGGTTTATTATTTTCATCCATCAGGTACTAAAGGGAACACATACACATATACCCCAGTGGAATTTGTACTAGCTATATATGACTTATATATATAGTATTTCTATAAATACATGTGTATTTAGTGAACATGAATGCCTAAGAGTAGATTACCCCAGTTTTATAGAAGTCTGTAGATTACTGAATGCTCAGCAAAAGGGTAAAGTCCATTTCCACTCTCCAGGACTGCTGGACCAATCTCACTGAATTACTCAGTTGCTCTGAATCTCCTTAATCCGAAAGCCATTTCCCTTCTGGGGCATAAAGCTTTACCTCTTTCTTAGAAGAGAATTAGCATTTACTAAGAGCTTTTATGGTGTTCTAGATACTTAGCAGAAATGATCTCATTTAATCCTTAGACATTTGCACAAGCCTGCAGGTCCTGAACCCAAAAGAAAGTGGATCAGGTCACGAGCAAGCCAAGAATTTTTTTTGAAAAAGAAAATCTTTACTAGTGAGGGGAATGTATCATGATTTGGCAATGTCCGAGTTAATAAATACCAATAACTTTATATCCTTCATATGGGACCATAGTAGATGAATTTATTACTGATAAGACATTGTGACCATTAATGTGATATTTTGTACAAAGCAGAGATTTTCTAGCTAACTCAGAACACAGCTTTCTCTTCCCAACTCCCAACTTGGCTCTGTATGAAGAGCTTTCTTTAATTTGTTTTATGACAGGAACAGTATTAGAACATCTGTTCCCAGAATTTTCTATTTTATAGAGTAAAGGCATTACAGAAAATAAACCCTTATAGTTCAACAGATTTATGAACTTTCTCCTCACCAGTTTCAGAAACAAAAAGATAATAGCAAAAGCAATCGTCAGGAAAGACAAACAGGATGAAGGACATAATCCTATAACAAGAATGCCTGGTTTTCTGAGTAAGAAAATGCTGTAGCCTATGAATTTTTCTTATTCTTCTTTGGATCACAAAGGCCAGGGATCAGTGTCTGGGAATCTCTGCTACTGTGTATTGACTTTGAAGTCATATAAATCTTGCTTTAGATCCCAGCCCACTAATTCCTTCAAGTCAAAATTGAAGCAAGTTGGTCTGTAGTCATCGAGGCACCAGTGGCTCCTGTCTTCATTCTTCTATTACTATTCTTCCAAAGGTGCTAGAAAAAATTCTCTCCAGGATCTTCTTCCGGAACCTACCAGTTTTTGTTTTTTTTTTTTTTAGGAGTGTAACTGTAGCCTTTAGTCAGTGTTCTCACTATGTGCATGCTAATGTCTAAGAACAGCCACATTAGATTGGGAGTTCATATATTCCAGTATGACTTCACCTTAACAATCTACAACAGTTGAATTTTGAAATGAAGTCATACTGAGGTATTATGCATAAAGACTTCAAAGATGTAAATTTGGAAAGAAGACAAAATTGAACCAGTGTAACCTTTCTTGAGAAATTATTCTGTCCATTTAAACACAAGAGATGCCAAGTACACTGAAATGCTTGCAACAAACCAGAGCAGTACAAGAGTAGGTTGGTTGTTTCTTAAGAAAATTGATAATTAAGAAAATTAATAATTGAAAATTTTTGTTACCAGAATAAAGTGATTTGTACAAGAATGTGAAACTAAGACATTTTGAAGTTAGGACTTTAAGAACATTCACATCACAAATATAAGTTTATGTGGTAGACAATGTACTTGACTCTGAAGTTCAATCACAGACAAAACAGGCCAGGCCTGTGGCCTCACAGAGCAAGTCCAGAGCCGGTTAGGGAGAAGGCAGAAGTAAAAAAGGCAGAGTGGAGGCTATGCTGACTGTGTCTCTCCACTGAGGAGGAACTTTAACCAGAAACTTCACCTGCAGTGGAGGAACAGAGCCTGAGTGAAACGAGATGCACTGTGGGAAGCTCCAGAGGGTGAGCGGGACCTAACTCTAGCTGCAGGATAGATAACAGATGGTAGGAAAGGTATAGTCAAAGCAAGTCAATCAGAAGGGCATCGAAGAATCTTGTGGAAGATGATGGCGGTGTAAGTAAGGGAGGTATAGAAATGCAGGTGGGAAAGGTTCAAGGTATAGTTTAAAGGCAACATTTGATGACAAATAAGGTTTGGAGTATAAGGTAAGAGGAGGCACCTTTGAGGTTTTGACCAAGCACAGCTAAGTGATTATATTATTTACCGAGTGATCGAGGAGATAGTAATGTGTACTTCCCATTCAAGCATGAAGACCTTAGGTCCACCCTTAGAATCCGTGTGAAAGAACAGGATATGATGTCCTGGTACTGGGAAGGGAGAGACAGACAGATCCCTGGGGCTGGTAGTCAGTCATTCTTGCCTTAATCAGCAAACTCTAGGTTAATGAGAGGCCCTGCCTAAACGACAAACAAACAAACAAACTTAGCGGTACATGGCTTCTGGAGAATAATACCTTTGGCCTCTCTACATGCACACACGTGTACATGCACAAAAATACACATTCTGAAAGTAAAGCATATTTGGAGAGGAAACTAAGAGTTTAGTGTTAAACAATCAAGTAGAAATGCTTAGACAGGAATGGTGGATATGAGATTTGGTGGGTAGGGCACAAATAAAATTTGAACCTCGATGCTAGACAGTGTGGCCTTAAGAGGAACTGTAACCAAAGAGGTCTAATGATAAGTGGTAGGGTACTTTGTATTTGAAAGTTTGGGATGTAGAAGGCTCAGTGGAGAATACTTAGAAGAATGGATTAATGGATATTGCAAAGATGATTCAGTTGTCGGAGCACTGTCTGCACAAACATGAGGATCTAAGTTTAAATTCGCACCACTCAAGCTGGGTGTGATAACGTAGACCTGGAACCCCCGCACTGTGGGACACAGAGACAGGAGAATTACTGTCCTGGTGTTTATTGGATACCAGCCACTTCCAGATTCAGGGAAAGACCTTGTCTTACAGGAATAAGGCAGATGTGATAGACACCCGATGCCCCAATATGGTCTTCAGGCACATGTGCATGTGTGCTGCATGATCACACATACTCATAATTTAAAAAGTAGAATGAACATATAATGTAGAAAAATCAAGTAGTCTAGGAAAGCAAAGGAAAAAAAGATTAATTCAGTAAGGTGGAAATGTATTCTGACAAGTGCTTAGCAGAGGTCACATAAACAGGACTACACATTGGCTATTGATTTTTCTCAATGAAGATGTCATTATTTACCTTAATAAGAACAATCTTCATGGTACAGTGATAGTAAAGTCACCCAAGGAAAGAATATATGTGATAAAGTAGATTCAGTATATTCTCTGCTGTTTCAATTTCCTACAAGCTATGGGTATAATAGTAAGAAGAAGTAGCCTCTGCAGTTTTAACCTTTGATTATTATTCTGACTGCCATGCGTTAATAGATCCACCTCTTCTTTCTATCCAGAGTGTTCTCATCTACCAGAGTTAACACAGTGTATTTCAAAAAGGTATTGTGGGGGAAGGGTTAATTGAGAAATGTGAGCTTTAGCTTATCACTAGCCCATGTTATGTACCCAATAAATATTAACACCATCACTAACGTTACATAAGATATGTATGCATACATATTTGTATAAATTTAAGGCTCTATATAATTCATTATGTCTGAGAGTAATTGGTGGCATGAGGTAGTAATCACAAATGAATTTGTATAAAGGTGTGATTACTCATCAAAGGTAGACCGATAAATACATGGAAATTATAAATGCTTACCTGTGTTAATTTTTCACTCGGTATGCCAGTGGAGAAGCTGAATGGGGACAATGAATAAAACAGAAATGGCTTCTGGGAGCCTGGCAGGACTGGCTGTAAACCTGATGACGTGAGTTGAATTCCTAGAATCCACTTGGTAGGAGAGAGTGGACTCCCTGGGGCTGTCCTCTGACTTTGGCACATGCACTATGGCATGCATGCACAAAAATAAATAAATCAATGTAATTTTAAAAGAAAAGGAGTAGCTTCAGGGAGATTTGGGAGGATCATAATAAATCAAAGAGACTGGCAATCATAGAAAGGACCAAACAACCTAAGTAATAGGTAACTACCCCCATCCTGCAAACACACATAGGAAGCAGCTACTAATCTTAAAAACATAGTTGTCATCTGCTCTTTGCTACACATGGTATTTATACTTGGCTTTGCTTATGAGCTGACATGCTCAAGTCTCCCCACACTGTCAGTTATATTACGTACATTTGCTTCTATAGAGCTTAGTATCCAGAATGGCCATGAAAGTGGGGTCAAGGCATAATAGGTGTGTACCAGTACCCCATCTAAAGAAGGTAGTTTCTTTTCCTCTCATGTGTATGGTGAGTGGTGTACATGTATGTGTATATGCACATACACATGTCTATGGGTACATTTATGTGTGTATGCACTTGACTGCATATTTTACTTAGATACTTAGAGAATGCTTAAAATAAGAAGAGGGTAGCTTGTGGTGAGCAAAGGAGAGGGTAGTCTGTGTTTGATCAAATTGAGTTGGCTGCAAAGTTATTCTCTGGAAATTAGAGAGTTGAGAAAGACTGTCATTATAGAGCTGCATATTCTACATAGCACGATAGTGTCCCTAAAGCCCCAGGGTTTAACCAACCCTGGGGGTTACCAAGGCATGATGATTCCATACCTTTAAGACACCAGTTTCTTTTTTCTTTTATCTCCCCACCACCCATCCTTTTTTAAAAGACAAGTTGTTGCTATGTAGCACAGGCTGGCCTTGAACTTGTCATATTCCCCTTTCTACCTCCCAAGTGCTAAGCATAATAGGTGCGTACCAGTTCCCCACCTAAAGAAATCAGTTTCCGTTTTCTCTAATGTGTATGTGTGAATGGTATGCATGAATGTGTTTGCACATTCACATGTGTATGGATGCATTTATGTGTGTGTGCATGCATATACATGCATATGGAGGCCTGAGGCTACTGTCAGTTCCTCATTACTTTCCACAAGCAAGGTCTCACAGCTGAACCTAGAGCTAACCAGAATAGCTAATGCAGCTAGCCTGCTTGCTCTGGGTAATCTCTTGTCTCTAAAGCTGAAATTGCAGGTGGGCTGCTACACCCATCTGGCAGTTACATGGGCTCTGGGGATTCAAAACCTGGTCCTCATATGTGCTCTGCAATTGCTTTAACAGGTGAGCCATTTTCTTAGCCCCCAGATAGCAGTTCTTAATAGCAACGATAATAATTTATGCTGACTTCATAGGAGTTGGACAAGAGAGATGCCTGCCTCCCCTGGCACACCTTGATTTAATGACAGGAAATAATGGGTCCATGCAAAAATTCATTAGGTTTTTTATGGGATTGGTGACAGATGTTCATTTGAAAGAAAGTCAAAAGACATCAGTGGAGCATCAGAGTAGATAGGAAACATACTGTAAATATGCCTTCCTAGACTGGCAAGTTCATTTGACTAAAGGTAAAGTAGAAAGAAGCTAGTGAGTGTGGCTGATTGGAGTGGCAGGAAGAGGTGAAGTTGAGAGAAAGGCTAATGGACTGACTTTGCAGCCCCGAGCAAGGCCCCTGTGGTCTTCCATTCTCACAAGAAATCCTGCATGCTAGTGATGCTTGGCAGCCTAATACCAGACATCTCTGGATTTCCCCCCTGCACTTTCATAACATCCAGGAAGACTTTTTGGCAAAGAACAACTGACATTTAAAAGATACTTGGGAGAAAAGAAAAGTCACACATAAATATCCATACTAGAAGTATGGTAGAGACAATACTACCAGTCTGTATATACGTGTTATTTTAAAAAGGGGGGAGTATTATTTTTCTGATATACTCTGCTTGATTTTTTGAAGTAGGCATGAGTGTACCCATTATAAATAAAATCATAAAATTATATGGTCAGTTATTGGAAGAGCTGGAGCTTTAAAAAAATCAATTAATCACCAACCACAACCTTATTATTTCTAAGATCATCATCAATAAATGTGCCCATTATCTATTAGTTGTGAGCAGTTTAACACAAATGATTTTTATGGTAGGACAGTATGTGGGAGTGTGGACGGTCTAGGGAATGATTCCATTTCTGTTGGGTAGTTGATGTGTGATCCTGCCTAGATTGGATACTCTCTCTGAATCCTGGTTTTTTTTGTTTTTTTCATCTGTAATGTATTTTTAAGGCTAGGACCCACTTCGTAGGAGCATTCTAAAGATAAAATGAATTGATGCATGCTAAGCATTTAGAGAACTGCTTGGCATGCGTGCCCAATAAATGGTTGTCATTATTATTCAAAATGTGCTTTCTTTCTATAGGGGAATAGATACCTGATGAATATTTCTGCATCAAACTAACCTTTGTCAGATGGAAAACAACAAGTCTCAAGCGTGGTACTCACCTACAATCTTCCTTTTTAATAAATCTTGTTTAATAATATCCTTTCTCATGTCCATAGTTTACAAATTTTGTGGCTTCTATTGTATTCTAGCATTAGGAGGATAGAAAGACTTTGTGCTTGATATCAGAAGACCTGGGCTTAGGTTCAAGTTCCTGTCACTCTTAGGAATTATGAACTATGTAACCTGGGCAAGCCATTAACCTTTCTTGCCACAATGTCTTTACAGACACAACGAACAGGCTCTAGGATTACTTGTCTCCTCCAAGTTTACCAAGCAAGCACCAAAGTTCCTTGGCCTCTGATCTCTAGCATTTGATGGTTCTGAAACCTTCCTGGTCACTGAGAAACTCATCAGAGTAGAAGCATTTGATGCACTATGACACATTATGCCATTGCAGGGCTGGGTCTTTACAGAACTATTATAAAAACCCCAAATAGCACAGTTCTGTAATCATGCATATATGTGTATCTCTCGGATGCAGGGCTCTTCTCCACATTTTGCTGTTTTTGCCTTCTCCCTACTGGTTTGGGTGGATCCACCTTAACAAGGTATAGGGGAATACAAACAAGGAGAATGAGAGTACTGTATAGATGGTGGGAAAGCATCCTATTGGTTAGTACTGGTACATCCCAAACACCAATTACTGTCACTGCCTCTGAAGCTGTTATTTTCTTCAGGATGAGTTACAAGGAAATATATGTACCCAGCCACTGAGGATGCTGCATGGTCACCCCCTGTGATGTAAAATATGAGCGTCTAGGAGGGGCTGTTTTATAATTCATCAGGTTCCGCTAGTGAGTTCTGCCGGAGTCTTAGTTATCAAGGCAAGTGTGAGCCGGACAGGAGACAGGAGAATCTGGCACCAAGGAAACGGGAAAGCTGCTTTCAGTGTCTCCTGCCTCTTCCCTGCTTTGTTCCCTGATTTTGTGCTCGGTAAGTTTCCTGGCTTGACAGCCAATTGTTGTTGAATAAGATTGGCAAATATATCGGTAGCTTGGAATATGCGCTTGCTGTCAGAAGTCTGTGTGTCAGTGTTTAGGCTTCTGACAAATTCCACAATTTCTCTTTAATGATCAAAATAGCTTAAAAGATGAAACAGAACCCGAGGGATCAATTATTTACCTTGATCCTTGGAAGGCTGCTTTCCGTGGGTTACTAAAGTTTCTCGGGTTTCGTTCTGTCAGTTTCATTTGTTGGGTGAGCTTTGAAAAGAACAAGTCTCTTTGTCATAAAATTGTTTTTCTTAGCTGCCAAAATGAGGTATGTACAGGGTAATTTATCCATCCCCACCCCCCAACTGACTCTCCCTAGTGATCCGTAAATCTTAAAACAGACTGCCTGGTTACCAGCTCCGACTGAGCTGAACCTGTGCAAGGCAAGATTCAAATTGCAATCTTTTGTGTGAACAGAACTAAGGGGCTGTGAATAATTGGCATTGTGGAGATTATTGTAAAACGCAGTATGGTGGTCGGCTCTGCATTTGGCTAGGCTGGGATGAGATTTGCATTTGTTGTGCCTGTTGATGGGAAGAGAGAGAGAGCCCAGAGTCATTCCCTCAGGACAGAAAGATGCAGAAGACATGCCCAGGATCTATGTAACTTGTGGCTGTGTGCTCCAGTTCTCTCTTGCCATTAACAACTACCTGAAGCTGTATTGTGGATCTCTGGATTTGCTGCTCTGTATCCAGGTTCCAGGTCCTGGCTGCATAGAATATGTGCTAACTCCTGGTCTGTGAACTGTACAGTATTATTTCCTTGCAAGGTTTTTCTTTCCACACTGTTTTCTGTCCTGTTTCTTGCCTCTGCCCAAATCTCTCAGAAACCAACAGCTTGGTGTACTTTTTTTTTTTCTTTTTGAGAAGCAGATTTAACTGTAGTGTCATATGGCATATTATATATGGAGAGGAATAGCAAAGACATTTTCTTGAACGTTTCAAGTGTGCCTGGCTTGTTGATGCATGATTTCTTTCACCTGCAAGAAGCTACAGTCTTCTGATCCCTAATTGTCTGGGTGAAGTGTTTTTTACCTTATACATTGAATGCGCTCTCTCTTTCTAGATAGATATAGAACTGACAGAAATACTCTTATCCTGAAGGAGGGCAATTTGCTTTAGCATCTCTCTGCAAAGAAAATGCATGTCTTTTTATTTCACTAGGAAACTTGGCTTCTTAGCTTTATCCTTGCTTGTCCTTAATAAGTGATTTGGTCACTGGAACCGTCACATTACATATAAAGTTGGGTCTCCTCTCCCAGGATTCCTTCTGACTGCTCCAAGAGACTTGGAAAATTTGAGGTTACAGAAGATATTTTTTTCCACAAACACATTTCTGTCCCAAACTTTTCCCCCCACAAATAGGTTTTCTATATTTTTCGGTTTCTCTGAATAAGTTCTGCTAAGGAGCAGAGGGGTAATGTGTTGTGGTTGGCACTTAGGGTGTGTAACCTGAGACATGGTTTCTAATCTACAATCGGGTGTCCCAGGAGGGGTCTGTAAAATTTCTATGTTCAGCTCAAAGCCTCTGGGCTTTCACAGTAATGATTCAGGTAGGAAATCTAGAAAATCACTGCAAATATAAATGAACATCTGTGTTTAATGGTGCAGCCAGCCCATGACATTTTATAAAGCTCAGGACACATGGCTAAAGGTTCCTAAAAGTGTGAGTCTACCTTACTGCCAAGAAAAATATAGTTATGAAGTACCCTTGAGATATGTATTATGCAGTGAGTTTTATTGTGACACATTTTTAGGAAAAAAAAAAATGACATGCCAGAATCCAGACTTTATTATTCAGTATCTGGGTTTCAATTCATGTGGCTTTATAGAGAAATAAAGCAATGTGCTAAACTCAGGAAACTGAGTTTCTTCTCATCTAGTGATGGTTTTTCCATCTTTTCCACCCACAAAAGATGAGCTCTATTTATAAAAACAAAAGACAACTTAGCATGAGTTATTCACAATTACATTTATAGCAAGAGGGGCTGGCACGCAGCTTGATTGGTAGAGTGCTTGCTTAGCACACCCCGGGGTTGATCTCCAGGGCAGCATAAACCCAGCATGGTGGCACACCTGTAATCCCAACAACTGGAAACTGGAGGCAGAAGGTTATCCTTTGCTGTGTAGCAAGTTGAAAGTCAGCCTGAGTTACAAGAGACCCTATGTTAGTGAGGGAGGGTTTTACAGCAAGACAAAACAGTGACAAGAATGATTTAAAAAGAAATAAGACACACATAGACAAATCATGTGTCTCAAACAATTTGGGATGTGATGGTTTTTCTTAGCTCTCAAAACAGGGTTATGTACAGGGTGGCTCATTCATCCCTACTGCCCAACTGATTAAAGGCCAAAGTAGCAAACGTGAATTTTGCCTTTGTGGCATACAGAATTTCCTTTTAGAAGATGGGAAAAGGGTCAAGGGGAGCAGGGTGCAAATGGAAGAAGAGAGATCTGTCTCCTGCGGA
The DNA here is from genome assembly GCA_019843965.1 of Rhynchomys soricoides. Classification (NCBI taxonomy): domain Eukaryota; kingdom Metazoa; phylum Chordata; class Mammalia; order Rodentia; family Muridae; genus Rhynchomys; species Rhynchomys soricoides. Next base: position 618,244 of record JADRCH010000148.1, on the reverse strand, counting down.
GTGTTAATGGCGTCTGTCTCACTCTCCTTATCTGTACAGTGGGGCAGGAGAAAGGTGGGAGCATTAAGCCAAGTGGATGGGGTATCAGTATCACGAGCACAGTATTTGGCACAAAAGTAACACCTATTAAAAAGGTAGTCATAATTTTCATAAATTGTATTTTATAGATATTATTAACTTATTGCGATGGAAGTTAATTGTGGGAAAATATACACAGTAGACAAGGAAATCATGAATTTTTCTGGTTTGAAAAGATTTCTTTCTGATAGCTTGATAATTTGTTTCTATTTCTACTTCAAAAACTTATTAAAAGACAGTTATCACATTTCTGTTCACTTTTACCTAATTTCTACAATGGCACCCAAATCCTCATGCAATTATTCAGAGACTAAATTTCATTTGGGGAAGAAAGCATGGGAATAAACTGATGCCAGATAACATATCATAGCTCTTTAGTGGATCTGCCAAATAACAATTAGGCCACAGCCCCATCTCGAACATCACATTAAAGCACGAGAATAGAAGAGTCATGTAATTTATGATGTCCCAACCACTTTGCTGAATGTTTCATGTGCATTTTCTTCTCTAATAACCCTCAAAGCCTTACCTGATAGATGCTTTTAATTTTTATCAAGTGGTAAAATGAAATTAGAGATAGATTCATCTAAATATTACTAAATTTTTGAGTTTAATATAGCATTTGGCATTCTTGGGATTTAGACTCACATTTTTCTGATTCTAGACTCTTCAGTGTAACTCTAGCACAGATTTACCCACTAGACTTTGCTAAGTTGTGCATGGTTCCATTTTTTGGACCTTGGCCATAAGCTTTGGCTTTTTTCTTATTTGAATCCTTAATCCCTATCAGAGTTTGGGAGTTGATTTTAAAATTTGAAGTTTGGAAATTTGTTTGCTCTCTCTCTCTTTTTTTTCCTTTGCCAGATAAGATCATATTTTCTTAAACTGACTTTGCTGTCTTTACCAAAGTATAAAATATATCTAATTTACAAATTTATCAAAATTCAAGGGAGAAAATAAAAGCTGCCCAGCAGTACAACCATTTGCTTGGAGGAGTTGCCTTTCTAGAAGCCACATAGAACCCCAGCATGCTTTCTGCACGTTTGTGTGCCAGTTCGTAAGAGTATTGAGATGAAACTAAGCTAATCCTATGTCAGTAGGGAGTACGCCAAGGGGATAGGGTACTGTTGACCCCATCTTGGATGTCCTTATGTATGGAACCAAATTTTATGATCCAGGGAGAAACTGAAATTGAAAAGCAGCTGGCCCAGCAAGAGCCTCCATTTATGGTGTGGTCCTGTATCCCCCAAAATACTGGGGACAGCCCTGCCTTGAACTGTAAAATATTCATTTATATTTCAGAGTGGTACGCCTTAGATTCCAATGGTCTGGTTTTCCTAGAGCTTCTGTTCGCTTTTGCTTTCAACTTTCCCCCTATTAAGTGAACAATCACTTGAGTAAGAAACTGGTGTAAAAGTGTCAGACTAAAAGCTTTTAAAACGTCACTCAGGAATGGACAACAATTTGATCCATCAAGGATAAGTGTTGCTTTCCTTTACATCCAGAGGCATCGATTTACTTTGGCAGGCAATTTGGGGGCCAACTGGATGAAAACCCTTTGCCATTTATCATTTATACCATTGGAAGACACGATGGCTTGGAGAAACCATGGCGAGTTTCAGGTGTGTTTTCTGTGCCTGTACTTTTAAGTTGTGGTTTGAAACCTGTGGGGCTGGGCACATAGAAGGTGCCTTGCTTTACAAGCTGGCTTGAAGCCAGCCGCAGACCCCACAGCTCCATGTGGCCAAAGGGCCAGTGTTGCACTGCTTTTCCTCATTTCAGTTTCCCAGTCCCTCCTTTTATCCCTCGTTGGGGTTGAAACAAAGACCCACCTAGGAGGAGATAGCACTTAGGAGCTCCAGGCAGCAGGTCTCTGTAATCATTAAGACCCAGGAGTTTTGTTTGGTTTTTTAATGCAATGAGAATTAACAAACAATTAATATAGGTGGTTTTTGGCTTGTTTTTATTGTTGTTGTTTGTTTTTGTAGTTGTTATTTTTATTTTCACAAGGTTTTCTCTTTGGAAAAGCAGGATATGTCATAGGAAGTATTCCCTGCAACTGAACCTTGCAGCCTTCTTTTGTTTGTTTGTTTGTTTGTTTTTGACATACAGTAAAGTATAGAAATTCCTTTCTCTATATTGCACAAAAAGGTCTATGTTATAACTTAGATCCAGGAATTAGCTATGTTTCATCCCTCTGGAAGCATATGGTACAATGAATACTTGCAAGCACATAGGGTATCTAGATTAAAATGTCTACTCAGACTGAAACAGAGAAATAAAACGATTGCTCTGATGACTAACATTGTACAATATATTATTTTTCTTAGAAGAGATGGTGATAAGGATTGACAGGGAAATAAAGAAATAAAGACATAATTGGCCATTTGAGTTTTACAGTGATGACTTTTAATAGGGCAAATATTGAATGGAGGTGCACTGCTTATTTTTGTTTTCACTTTATGTGCCATATAAACTTTAATACCATATATTATTTATGTACTTAGGGAAGGGGAGGAAAAGCTGACTATAAATGAGTTTGGGAAATGACTAATGCTAGATTGAGAAGAGTGAACACTGCCAGGAGAGTCAAGTCCAATGTGAAAAATGTACAAAATAATTGATAAAGGGACGTGTTCTGACCTGAGTGATGCAGTCATTTATTTGATATAGTTTCTTTATTGTCCGTTAGGAAGTGTCTATGAAATATGGACTAACTATGAAAAGAAAAGATCTGCTAGCTGACAATATTGCAAAGCTGCAAATATGAATGCTTGAACCCAGAGAGCTTGTGATGTGAGGCCTGGATGGCTACGTGAGCCTGCAGTTCTATGGGACAGTCCTACCCTACCATGGCATAGCATGCCACATTGCTTCCTGTTGCAAGGAACGACAACCAAAAAAAAATGACTAAGTTGACTTGCTCAATAAAGGGCATATTGGTGGTTGTAACTTAAGAGTACAACAGTCAATCCGTGTTTAAGACATCATACCCAGGGCTTGCAGTGCTTTCAAGGAACCCATTTCTTTTGGTTTTGCTGTGTTGCTGGCCTTGCTCCATTCCAGAAGTGACCAATTTACCTTGGTAGCTCTAGGATTGTTCCAAGGACTCCCAGACAGCTTGTTTACATTGTTACATCCAGCCCAATACAAATTTTGTCATTGGTCCCTAGAATTCACTTTGAATGGGCTGGTTTATATCTATTCTGAACCCAAGAACAAATCATTTGCCTCATCCTAAAATTCAGAATAAAGATAGCCTTGTGAGGACTTTATAAGTCATTAAATGACATTTTTCAGCTGTTGCTGCTACTTAAGTTTGGTGAGGATGGTAGAGGCTGTCAATAGGTTTGAGGCATCCACAACTTGTTAAATGCAAAACATAGAATGAACAAATGTCCTCTTGAGTCAGTACATAGAATAACATAGTGAAGGCCATCCATATCAGATGATGCTTAATATCCATAAATCAACATCCAGGATGAGTAGGGACTTGTCAGAGAATAAGAATGAGAAAGCTGAGATGCAGCTCAGTGGCAGAGTACCTGCCTAGCAGACACAAACCTCTGGGTTTGATTCCCCATCAATGAAAATTTAAATAAAAGTAAAAGATAGGCTTCAAGGCACAGAATAAAATCTTTCTTTGTGTTCATCCAGGTAGCTGTTACCCTGGCACTATTACAAGACTCACCAGCCAGAAGCATCTGTCCCAAAATGTAATGAGCAGAAAACCTAAAGTACCAACTTCACCAAGCTACCATAGACAAATACTCTCAGGATCTCTCTCTCTCTCTCTCTCTCTCTCTCTCTCTCTCTCTCTCTCTCT
>JADRCH010000148.1:584039-614330 GCA_019843965.1 Rhynchomys soricoides | reverse complement strand
CTCTCTCTCTCTCTCTCTCTCTCTCTCTCTCTCTCTCTCTCTCTCTCAAGTATAAATGCATGTTTGGATTCAACTCAGTGTGGACCTTCACATTTTTGTCCCAAGCTTCAAAGTGACTGTATTTTAGAGCTGGGTACATCTTCATCCTCGTCACTACACTTTCCCTCTACTGAAACCTCTAGAAAGATAGTTCCTAATGCACACACTATCTCAAATGCGTTTGGCTTTTGGTTTCATGAAACTCAGGATATTAACATGTTGTAAGAGGAATGGGAGTACTCACCAGGTCGCACATATAAGATGTATCATATTGAGAATGACATATAGCAGAGCGAAATTTTTTTTATCCAAATGCAAATGTTCCGTGGAAAATCAGACTTAACTGTGATCTCTGAAGTATGTACAATTTATATATTTCATAAGTTCTGTTTTTGACAATACTCATCTTTTTTTTTTTTCCCCATTGAGTAAGCAAATTTGCTTTCTTGATAAAGTTATTATAAGTGGGTTTGGGAAAAGTTTCCCACCCAAACTCCCGATTCCAAATTCAGTGAGCTGCCTTTGGGTCACTTCACAAAGAGGAGATTATAAGGCTGCTTCCATTCTGTAGGGATCAGTTCCATATTGCTCATGATTTGCTAATGTGGTGAAGCATTCCTTACTGCAATGGCTTCTCTAGAGACTGTCAGTCCACCTACCTGGTGTCCGAACTTTTAAAAACTCATTCATGTATCTAGCCTCTGCTCAGAGAGCACTTAGGAATGGCAGGAAACAAAACCAAAGGACAATCTTCTTGCCATTTGCTCAGAAAATCAGCAGCCTAGTACAGGTAACAGGTCCTCCATTCAGCTGTATCTGTGAGGACCCTAAGACTCAGGAGAATTCAGTGATCACATGGACAATGATTTCCAGAATACTAGTGTCTCCTCTTCAGGTTCACTTGCAAGTAAAGCTCAAAATGCAGTACTGTGGAAGGGTGATAGATAATGTTTGTTTCAAAGCAACAACCTGCCACACCTAAGCATTCAAAGGTCTAAGTTCGTTCCACAGCATTGCCTTGCTTTCCTGTAGTATAAACCTGAAAAAAGCTTCTCTATCTTCTTCTGGAGCTTTCTTGTACAAGTCAAGAGACAGCCACTTAAACTGTTTCTTGGCTAAATTTCTTATGTCTGGTAATTACTGTAAGTTGGGGTCAGGAGCTGAAAAAGACCAGAGACCAGTGCTCATATTCCAGCAATGCACAGTGCTTCTGGTTCTTAAAATAGTGAAGTACGGAGCACCCTGCTTGGTAGGTAATAGCTTCTACATAGAACCCTCGGAGTGTCCCTTTTCCTGCTACTTCAGACACCCCAGCCCCCAGGGGGGGATATATATATCCATAGTTAATGCAAGGTCCTGCTGATTATTAAATACACAGGCATGAATTTTGTATAAGTCTGTCTTATGTTTTAAGTAGCACAGTTGTAATTCAGTATGATAATAACAACATTCAGGTGTAGAAATAATGTACAACTAAACACTGAGATGTTTTGAAAAACACTTTCTCTCTCTCTTTTTTTTTTTTTTTTTTTTTTGGCATGTATATGTGTGCATTAGGGTATGCACATTCATGTGGATGTGAATGCTCCTGTGTATGCAGGCTGGAGGCTGACGTGAGGAGTGTTTCCTGATTGCTTTTCACCTTATTCACTAAGGCAGAGCCCCTCAAGTTATAGCCAGAGTTTCAGCTTGATCTGTGGGTCTCCCTATAACCATCTTCTTAGTGTTGGAATTACAGGCAGGCTGCTACAGCTACCTGCAAGTTGTGTGGTTCTGGGCATCTGAACTCTGCTTCTTTTGTTTCTTTAAAGATGATTAAATCGGCTGTTGTTTGAGACTGTCTGGAAGGATTGGCTAAGAAATGGATACCGTAGGAATAATGGATAGTGTCATGCTTTACAGTGTTTAGTCATTTGACAGATAATAACAAAATTTCTAATAAATGTAAGTATGTGTGTGTGTGTGTGCGCGTGCGTGCGCGCGTAAGTCAGAGGACAACTTGGTCAGAGAAAATAGTTTTCTTCCTCTATGTGGGCCCCAGGTATTGAATTCAGTTTCTCACACTTTACAGCAGCCACCTTTATCCACCAAGCCACCCCATTGTCCCAAATTTTCTAAGTTTATTGTTTGTCACTTTGTACAAAGCACTTGACATACAGTTTCACTTGTTTCTCAAAGCAGTGGTGTAGGAATGGAAGAGAAAAGGACATTTGACCTTAGCTAGAAAGGGTCAGGACAGTCTACATATTATTCACAACTTCCTAATACAGATACCACAGTGCAGTATATGCCAACATTATGAATATGAGAATGTGCTTTTCAACTTGTACTGACTAATAGCATACTCTAAGAAATGTTAGCTGCTCCTCTCATAATAATTTATTCAATGAGAGCTTGCGGGCCTCTAACAATCAAGAGCATCATTTTAAAATATGACTGAATAATGTTTTTATATTTTACACTTGAGTTGCCTCTCTGATGCAGAGCACAGCTGAACTGCTTACAATTTGATTATGCAATCTCCCGATATTAGTACTCATGTGGCCATTGCATCATTTGGTATTGTGCACAAAGGAACAGAATACACAGTCCATGTATATTCTCTCTTGTCATCTTTAAGTGAAAATCAAAACAGCCGAGATTAGCACTTAGTGATTCTACAGCAAATGAAACGTTTCCAGTGATCCTTTCAGGGTGTGCTTCCCAGAACAAAAAGATGTGCTCTCCATGATTAGAAACGAGAGGGAAAATTGTGTGCGGTATACAGGAAACACCTCCTTTCCTACTAAAATACCCCAAGTGGAATTTCTTGAAAGCCACAGAGGTTTGACGTCATTCATCTTTGGATGCCCAGCATCGTGTAGAACCCCACTCCACTCATCCTTTAATAAAATACAAGTAGCAAAGGAAAAAATAGAGAAGAGAATTTTTAAATACAAATAAACTAATTGTAAAGAATGAAACTTAATCTATTTGAAGTCAGACAAACTATACAAAAATACAACTCATGATGCTCACAAGACAACTAGAGGTTTTAGACCAACTTCTGTAATGGTTTTGATGTGATATTAGGATTGTAGTTTTGCTGAAAACAAGCCACTTAACTTTTTAGATATGGACACTGACATGTCATCACATCATCGAGCAAGAGAAAGGCCTCTAAATGAGATCAGAAAGTAGTGTGTGAGGATCATTTGTCTGCTGGTTGACCGGTTTTCTTTTTTTTTTTTCTTTCTTTTTTTTCACTACTAGTCCTTTTTTTTCGGATATTTACTTTACTTACATTTCAAATGGTTTCCACTTTGGAAACCCCCATCCCATCCCCCTCCCCTGCCTCTATGAGGGTGCTCTCCCACCCACCCACCCACTCCCAGGTTGACGGGTTTTCTTCCTGGAGACAGTCTTCTTGCCTTCACCCTCACAGCTGGGCTTTTCTTCCACCACACACACACTGGGCCTGGTTTCTAATTGTTCATCTCAACATTCATAATTACCTGGTTGTTGTTATCTGTCTGTCTGTCTGTCTATCTAGTTATCTCATCATCCATTCCTTTATTTTTTTGTGGATCTCATTGTCCACATGAAGTGGCCCTCCCATGGGCCATGGGTCCAATTTTCATTGGACTTGAAAATTTTGGGCAGAAGACTGAACAGATAAAAGAGTGAATGCAGACTCCCACGTTCTGTGTCAGATTGGATAAAATAGAAGAGCAGGAAAGAGTGATACCATACTCATCATGAGAGGCATGATCAACATCTACTAGGTTAACAGAGCAAAATCTACCAAAATTTAATCCACATTTTGTGTGGCAGGGGAACCTGCAGAAATGAAGACTCCAAGACACAAGGAAAACTGAGTATTTTTGTGCTTAGGTTTGATGAAAAATCGACAGCCAGCCAGGTAGGAGTTGCTGGGGATAGAGGCTTCGGAATAAAGAGTGTGACCTTTGTAGCTCTTACAGCTGGCTGCGACTCAGAGAAGAGGGATTCTGGTTCTTATCACTTGCTTCAAATGGGGAAGAAGGTGCAGAGTGGGAGAAGGGCAAAGAGACTTTGATTCTTAGGGGATTTTTTCATTCCCATTTAGTTCAAACTCCACATGCTTGACTGCCAGGCTTTGTATGCAGTGTTTACTGGGCTCAACAGATTCGAGCCATCGGCTCCAACCTTTGATTTTCTCTACTTTAACCTAATTCTTAAGAACCATATCAATTTATGTTCCATATACAAAACAACATTTGCTCACAACAGAAAGCTGCAAGCTGCAGTGACTTAACTGGAACTAAATGACTCACATGTGTGTTTAATGGTCCCTGGTATGCCACATGTGAGGTCATGTTTTAAGAACCATGAGATGCCCTTGTTTGAAACTCAACCAGTTGTCATAGAGTAAGAAAAAGGCAAGAAACATTTTCCTTGTGTTTAAGAAATAAAAGTATAAAGAAATAAAAGATTTCTGAGAGTAGATTTTTTGTTCTCATTCCAACACCTTAGTATGTGAGATGACTGTATGTTTAATAGCTGGATGTAGCCATTCCACAATGAATGAACATGTCAAAAGTTTTAGAGATTAAAAAGTAAAACAGTACAGCTTTAATCCCAGCATTTGGGAGGCAGAGGCAGGTGAAATAGGAGTCCATCTTGATCTACATACCAAGTACTGAGTTTGAGGGCAGACAGGGCTACATAGGGAGACAACAAGTAGACAAATGAATAAGACATAAAAGTGACCTAGTGATATAATCAAAACAACAGGAAAACATTGTGATTATCTTCTATTGTTAAAATTTATTTTCTGTATATGAGTGTTTTGCCTGCAAGTCTGTGTGTGCACCGCATGTGTGTCTAGTGTCTATGGAGGCCAGAAGAAGGCACTAGATCCCCTGTCATTACAGTTACAGGCATTTGTGAGCTGCCATACAGGCACTGGAAACACAACCTGATCCTCTGGAAGAACAGTAAATACTCTTAAACCACTGAACCATGTCTCCAATCCTGTAGAACAGACTTTCTCTTAAGTTCCTGTCTTAGTTACTATTCTATTGCTGTGAAGCAACATCACGACCAAGGCAATTCCTATTTTAAATAAAAAAAAAAAAAATTTAATTTGAGGGCTTACAGTTTAGAGGGTTAGTCCTTTATCATCATAGCAGAGAGTGTGTTGACTTGCAGGCAGTTATTCATGGTGTTAAAGTAGCTATGAGGCACATCATAATCTATAGGCAGAGAGAGAGGGAGGGAGGGAGGGAAAGGGAGGGAGGGAGAGAGAATGCAGATATTGATACGCCCTGAGACTGTTACCCTCTTAAAATTGAGTAAGTCTTGGATACACACTAAACATCATTAAAAGCCAAACTGAAGTGTAAAGAAAAGAGGATACCCTGGACCTGGGCCTGAGCCTGGGCTGGGGCCTATGGTTGGGTTTTGAAACACTAAAGCCCACTCACAGTGACACATCTTCTCCAACCAAGTTACACCTCCTAATCCTTCCCAAATAGTTCTCCCAGTTGCAGAGCAAGTATTCAAACATATGAGCCTATGGGGGTTGTTTAAATCACCACAGTTCCCTTGCTATGGTTTTAGGGCCATCTTCTGATCTGTTATAGGTATTTATTTTGTACCAATACAATTTCAGAATTAATAGGCTAGAGGGCCTTTGCAGGGTTATTTTGGCCAATGGTCTTGCTTTTGATTCAAACTATGCTGAAGCTCTGAAGTCAGTCTCAGTCTCAGCTTACTGTTTGAAGGAGCTTTTAATCAAAGTAAGTACTTCATGACAGCATGTAGTATTGGAAAAGATAATTTTCTTATGCTTCCAAGTCATTTGTCAAATAGCATTTAGCATGTATATTTTTTCTTTTGTGGGTGTTGTGTATACACATGTGGTATGTGATTCATAGGTGTGGTTATTTGTGCACATGTGTGTAAGACCTGAGGTTGACTATAGGTATCTTTCTCAATCCTCCATCTTGTATACTGAGAAATAGTCTCTCACTTAAACTAGACGTGACCATGTAGGCTTCTCTGGCAAGCCAGTCCACTCCAAGCATGTTGTTTCCCCTTCCCATGCCCTGAGATTACAAATAACTGGCCATATCTACTCAACTTTAACTAGACTCTAGGGATTCAAACTTTAGTCTTCATAATTGCATATAGTCACTGAGCCATCTCTCCATACCAGCCTGTGTGTTTTAACAGTACAAAAGAATCCATCTATTCTTCAGAGTTCTTAGTAACTGACTTGGGAATAATCTAGCAAGATGAGTTCATAAAAATACCCATAACATCCCCCCAGAGAACCTGTTTCACAGACCAGATTGAATTTTCTATTTTTTAATGAAATTTCTTCATGTATGAAAACAAAATAAATTTCCCTACATCTTAGAACTTCATGAAATGTAACTGTGATCAAGCCCAAAGGGATTTGTTTCTTTCCACAGTCCAGATGCAACACCGGATATTGAATTGCAGATATAGGCTATGTATACCAAGACTTATTATGGTACCTAGCAAACAAGTCTCCTCAGAAAGTGTTATCTTGGTGTGGTATGCTTTTACTTCTATATGTTCAGAGCCTAGCTCAGAGTATATGCTTAGCATATGTCTATTGATTGCTCTAACTCCATCCACATTTATCTATGAGCTTTATGACTCATAACCATAACAAGCATTCAATTTATTTGTAATGCATAGTGTCAGCCCAGAGATGATCAAGTCACAGAGACTGCAGAAGTATCTCCAGAGCCTAGCAGGATTATTGGGGAATGTTGAGGTTAATTATATGTCTGTTTACCCTCTGCTTCACTGAAGCTCATTGAACTGTTCATTATTCCTAGCATCCCAGAATAATCTTCTTCTACTAAATAATTGGTTGACCACACCAGTCAAATTTTACATCATGGCCCTGAAAAGAAAGATACACAGAAAAGCTGTGAGGTTTTTTTCCCTGTGGGTGTTGTTATTGTTGTTTGGGGTTTTAATGTTGTTGGGTTCAGGGTGGTGTTTGTTTTAGACAAGTCATTCCTTGTAGCCCTGACTGTTTTGGAACTCAATCCATAAACGATGCTGGGTCTTGAATTCTGTATCTTTTGGGCTGACTGAAAAACCTAAAAATCTATTTTTCCTTAAGTAAAGCCTAAGTTTGAAGGCCCACAGTATTGTTCTGCTCATGAACAGATTGCTTCATTTATGAATCTGAATTTTATAGTGTAGCAAATGACCATTTATATAAAAATAAGCATAGAATGTACAGGGGAATCCTGACATAACATGTTTCCTTAGATGTTTTTTAGCTAAAGAATAACCGGGACCAGTTTGTTTTCACTTGTGGCCCTCCACATTGAAATTTTATTGCTAATTGCAAGAGTATTATTTTGTAGTACATTAGCAAACATGGGTAATTTGGGTGAGTTTTTGTAAAGGGGCCTGTGGAAGGAAGGACCATGTCTGTTTGCACATCATTATCCTGCAAGACCTATTATTACAACTGGCACCTGGTAGGCATTCAGTGAATGAACTGATCCATTAATACAAATTCAGCACTGGAAAAATATTATAATCATGCACTTTGTTGGGACATCCTTAGCCATGAAATAAAGAAATCTTTGTTAGGTGTAAATTCTACTAAACTCATAAAACAAATGCTATCTTCTGATTTCTTATAGGAACAAGGGATTAGGTGCTGAATGAACCCTTGTTATGAACTTTACAAGCTCTCAGTCAGAAAGAATGACAAGAGTATATACATATTGCTTTAGCTCTAGTTTATTGTGATTTACTGACATCCAAAGGGTCGGAGTGCACCTATTTTAGGGTTAACAAAGAATAAGGATAACCCAGGGGTGATCATTTCTGCTTAGTGAGGCCAAGAGCAACTTGGCTGAGCATCTCCACTGTGTCATAAAAACCAAGACACCTCAGGTATTAGAAGCGTCCCACAATAAGTAAGCAAGCAAACAAACAAACCAATGGAGATGTCAGACAGCAAGATAGATTCTGAGGCCCATATAGATTTTCAAAATATTTTATTGAAAAAAAAATTCCCTAGGAATGGAGAAAAGTGATAGGAATTTGAAGTCTCTCTATATTACCTTGTTTCATATGAAGCCAGCCCAACTTCAATGCCCACTACTATGATGGCAGACCTGGTTATTGCTACTCATGTCAATTTTTGCGTCCTTGGATATCAGCTTGAGAGCTATTGTTTTGATTTATTTTTGTTTTGTTTATTGGCTGGCTGATTTGTTTCTTTGATATAGAGTTTATAGAACTCAGACTGGCCTCAATCTTGCTATGCAACTAAAGATAATCATGTACTCATAGTCATCCTGTGTCTACCTCTCATGTGCTGATTGTAAGTGCTGGGCGCCGTACCACTTGTATTCAGTTGTAGAAATTAAAACAAGGTGGATGCAACATGAGAAGGATACATACACTTTACCAAATGAGAGAAACCCTGCTCCACTCCTTCTCTCGCTTTATTTCCTCGGGAGGTTGTGGAATGTCTACAGAAAGCGCCCAGGCTTTCTTTCCCTCCTCCTTTTATTGCTCTGTAAGTCTAGTAGTAGACCCTAGTCCAATGAGAAGGAAGTTAATTATTTCTGAAAAGAAGACAATAAACTTTCCTCCACATGGATCCTAAAAGTCTTAAACAAACTGAGTGCCTTTTGGAGACCAACTGCTATGCTGAGAACTTTGTATTCAGGTAACATGGATTTGAGAAGATCCTAGGGAAATGCCCATTTTCAGACAGATGCTAGAGACTGGGCAACTACAGTTCATTCTAAAATTCTGGTTTGATGGAAATGAAAATTGAATTGCTTACTAGGGAATCAGAAAATACATTAGCATCAAGCCAGCACCCAGCAGCAGCACGCGTCAGTCTGAATGTCATATCCTTAGACAGCTATAATAAGCGTGGGTAAGACAGCTCTGGCAGATCACCTTTAAGTGACAATAATTCGATTTCAAAGGGCAAATGAATGAAAAATGCCCTTAAAAACTCATTGGACACGCCAAGAAAAGGTTATCTAAATGCCACCAAAAGCAAAACACAACACCTTTTGTTAACTAGTTTTTGTTTTCTTTTCTTAAAATGTCCTTTATTCCTATTTTTATTTCATTGTCTTGACATATGCCCATAAGCACAGTACATGGTTTATTATCAAAAGGCAGGTTGCTGAGGGAATTGAAAGGCAGTCAGTACAGTCAGTTCGTTTGGGCTAGTCTCATATATTTGGACCAGAAAATTATTGATCACAGGAAAACAGAGCTGGAAAGAGAGCATATTGTTTGTTCTCTTTTTTTCCTTTCTAATTTGAGGGTCAGATTCTAGCTATATAGCCTAGGATAGCCTTGAACTGCTGGCTCAGTCTCCTTCTGAGTACTGATATTACAGGTATGCAGCACTATGTCTAGGTCTTTACTATAGTTAGAAGCTGGATGGGGAGTGTCAACAGAAGACAGATGCCCTGCCCTTGAACTACGCACCTTCCAGTTATGAACACTTAGAGCAAGCTGTGGACCTTCCCTTGAGTACCACTGCTTTTCAGCCCACAGTGGTGCCTTGTACTTAGTATATGTGGGAGGGAGTTTCATTAGCTACAGTTATCTATGTCTACAAGTATCCACTTAGGTAAAACGGTCTGCAGACCATATCAGCTTAAGATGAGTCAGGTCAGTCCTGGTTGTTCCACTCTGATAGGAACCGCAGCCACGGTGACATCATTCAAGAGCAGGAAACACTTTTGAGAAGATGAGAGATCATAAAGTTATTTTATATAACTGCAAAGGGCACAAGTAGGTCTCCGAGGGGAAAATTTAAAGTACTTCAGTTCTCTGTTAAGGACAAAGAAAACATTTAAGTAGTAGCCATCTAGCAATGTAAAGCAAATATATAAACCAATGCAAGTGAAAACGTGAAGATATCTTGACAGAGATGTTCATAAAATCATGTAGGAGACACAAGTCAAGTGTGGAAGATCCCTAAGAAAATCCCCCGTGGAAAATGGTAAATAATTCTCCAATGTCTTCTAACTCCCTTGTACCTTTGTAAGGGCCACTTCATTGTCTTTAACTCTAAAAATTGATGCAGTTAGCCTGGCAGTGATGGCCCATGCCTTTAGTCCTAGCACTCAGGAAGCAGAGGCAGGTGGATCTCTTTGAGTTTGAGGCCAGCTTGATCTCTAGAGCTAGTTCCAGGACATCTGTCTTCTGTTGACACTCCCCATCCAGCTTCTAACTATAGTAAAGACCTAGACATAATGCTGCATGCCTGTAATATCAGTACTTAGAAGGAGACTGAGCCAGGAGTTCAAGGCTATCCTAGGCTAAATAGCTAGAATCTGACCCTCAAATTAGAAAGGAAAAAAGAGAACAAACAATATGCTCTCATTTCCACCCTGTTTCCCTGTGATCAATAATTTTCCTGGTCCAAATATATGAGACTAGCCCAAACGAACTGACTGTACTGACCACCTTTCAATTCCCTCAGCAACCTGCCTTTTGATAATAAACCACAAAGCACCGCTGTCTTGACCTCCTCCTCTCCCCTAAATCACAGCACTTGATAGAGAAATTCAGAGCTTCCTAATCCAATGAAAACACAGTTGTATTTTCTCAGAACTTCCACAGGACCGTGGTGGAAGGGCAGTTACAGTCTAACTTCCTTTTAGGCAACTAAATGCACATTGGGTCATAGTCCCCTTTCTAGGGCTTGCAGGAATTGTGAATGCCTTTATTATTGTTTTTGCAAAAATTACATTGTAAAGATAAAAGGAAATGGTAGGCTTTGCTGTCCTGAAATTCTTTCTCTCATATTGCTTCCTTTAAGCTAGTTTAAGCTCTGTGTGACATCTGTTTTACCCCTTAGGTTATCGTTGGTAGTGTCAGAACACCCAAGAGATGATTTGCCTTCAAAAGTATACTTGCTCTTTGTGCCCTGCCTTGCTGTAGGTCATGGTTCTATGTGGTAACTAAGGCCTTTTCTTGGGTGTGTCTTCTCAGGAGGGCTTTATAGCACAATGTTATCTCTTCTAACCAGATGCAGTGGCCTCATCATCCTTTTGTCCCTATTACTGAGAGCAGCACATGACAGAAGATAACAATGAACATATGGTTGAGGAATGAAGGAAAACACATTTCTGCTTTTCCTAGAACCAACTCTGCCTGTTTTCTCCCCAGTCTGATTCTCCCGTAGACTCAGTAAAACCTTGTACCAGGAGCTCAGTTTCCTTGTCCTGGTTCTTTGTGTGTTTTCTTCTTCAAGCACCAATTATTTCTTACAAAATAGAAACTTCATTTCTCAGCACTCTAAGATTCCACCACATTCCATTTCACTGCCTTCTTTAAGAAGACTTTATACTAGTTGATTAACTAAGACTAAACATCTCTATTTATTGAGATCTTGCTATAGTCAAGAACCCTGCTGGATACTGAAAATTTTTCAACCACACAAGAAGCATGTTCTCTAATTTCCAAGTCTAATTGTAGGATGGGAAAATTCATAGAGCCTGTCAGAACTCCATTAAGTGCTTAATAACTATCAGTATTGGGGGACTGGGGAGATGGCTAGCACAAGGACATGAGTTGTGTCCCCCACACCTACATAAAAAAATAGAAGGAGACTAGAAGCTCAGTGGTCAGCTGCTCAATGAACTTCATGTTTGCTGAGACCTTATCTCAAAAACTGGGATTTAGAACAGTTAAAGAAGACATCCAGAATTATTCGTGGCCTGCACACACACACACACACACACACACACACACACACACACACCACTAACATCTTGGTGGTGTTTCGATGAGCTTTTAGGGGAAGATTTTTCAATAAGGAGAGAACCAGATTCTGCAGGAAACTCGGATTTCAGTTGTCATTGAAAACACAGAGTCTAGATTATAAAACAAGTAGGAGTGAGCCTTTTAAAGAAAGGTAATGTACTCTTCAACCTGATACTAATTTGTTAATTCAACAAATAGTCACTGGATATCTGCTTCATGCCACTGGCAGAGCTAAGCTGAGTACTGGGAGTTTTCTAAAGTCAAGTGCAGTTCAGTTTTTTCCCATTTCATCCTGAACTCCCAATGACCTCATCCGTTCCTGCAGCTTTAACTACTACCTTCCTCCCCATGCAAGAGGCACCCAGCACTACCTGTCCACCCCCAGGATCTTCTAGTTAGTTTAATTTTGGTTCTCTTTACAGAAAATGGGATTTGATGGTTCTGCGGTGTCTACTCTGTACCAGTTGTCTTCACCCCCTCCCCTTCCTACCCCCAAAGGTCCAGGCACCATGAAGCCTATGAAATCTCCAACAGAAGTACATTTACAATTGCAGAAGCTCCCTGTGTAGTACCCTGTGGCTATGGAAATGTGCTTTAGTCATTCCTCTACTCCAGTGCTTCAGATTTGGGACTGGACAACATTGTTTACAACTGCAGACTAGCCTTACACAGGATGATAGCCTGTGTAAACACAGACCCTAACTTGGTGTTTACGCCAGCAATCTTGTTTTCATTCAGTGAGCTCATGTTACAGGTCAGATACTCAACTAGAAACTTCCTGTCTGTGCTAGTGGAGCTGTGCAGAAGACTCTGTAAGAGAGCTACCAAGACACACACTGTTGCCTTGGTCTAGTTTTTGTTGCTAAAATCAAACTCCTTTTACCGGATAATTTTATAAGTAAACGTTTGTTTAGCTCATCGTTCTGGAGGCTCAAAAACACAACACTTGCATCATTTAGGCTGCTGTGATGAGTTTCATGGTGGAAGTGGGCAGAGAGATAAAGACTTCATCATGACACAGAAGTCACAGAGTGATGGGGGGGGAGGGGGTGTTCCACCACCAGAATTAATTTACATCCCTTTGAAACACATTCGTCCAGTGACATCAAAATTTCCCATTAAGTCCTTTCTGTTCCCTTAAGGTCTCAGCCCTTCTGAACATTACACACCAGCACCAAACTTCCACCACTTGATCTTTGGAGGACAGAGGTCACAACCAAAATAGTGCTGCCATCATGCACATGAGAAAATTGAGGCCACAGAAACAAGTTCCCTGAGATGTAGAGGCTATTAAAGCAGGAGCCGGCCTGAGAACCGAGCTCTATCTAGTTCTACTTTCTGGATATTTTCTACTATACCATAGATGAAGTACACTAATTTTCAGTGCTTTCATTATGTTATCAATTAAAAAGAGGGATAGATTTTTGTCTCTACCCCAAAATTGTGGTGGCCTCAACAGTGGGGTATCTCAAGGACAAGGAGCAACCCTGTACCAGAACCTAGGAGACATTAAAAAATGAAGTGTCAGGTATGAGTGTTAAGCTTAATGATATTACCACCCCGCAAGCAGTTTCTGACCCCTGTGACTTCTGATTCAGAGCATATGATCAGGAAACAAGTTTGTGGCCAAGCAAGACCAGTGAACTTTAATTCAATTGTTCACTCAGTTGGTACACTGTGAGCTTTAGCTCTGGGCCATCCACACACTGGATGTTCAGTGGCACTGAAGACACAAGGTACATTTTTGACAGGGAGTCTCAGCAGGTATAGTACATATTTAATAAGCTGCTTATTTTGACAGTTAATGTATACTTCCAATCTATGGGGATGGTTCCAGCTGCAGTTTGATACACCAGCAGGAGGAAAGCTAAACACAGTGCTTAACTGCAGAGATAAGATTGGGGCAGCCATACAGGGGATTATAGGCAGAGCTGAGTACATAAAGCAAAAGCACACTGATGGGAAACAGTCCAGGGCTCAACACTCAGCCCTGACAGCAGATACCTGGACAGGAGGTTTTCTACTGCCTCATCTCTGGAAGCTGCTGTTCTATAACTGGGAAGGAATAATAATCTCATTATATAGAGGGTTTGTTTACTCAGTTTAACAAATATTATTAAGCATTGAGCCACTTAGGAAATATGAGATCATAGAGTCTGAAGCAATGTAACAAACGGTAGCACCAGTGACAATGGGTGTTAGTCAGCCATGTCTCTTTTTGCATTCCCAGCACAAGTTACTCTGGTTGCAAGGACATGATCTTTGACTCTGCTGACATAAGATTCTGAGACTAGTGCTCAGGCTTCCCAGCCCTTCAGTTCAAAAGAAAGCAGGAGCATACAGGGTTGAGGAATGGTGCTAAAGTCAGGGGACAGCAGCCAGAACAATCACCTATGACATGACAGAACAGCTCTGTAGGAATAGGGAACTAGAAGAGGATGCTGTGCTCCTCACAGCTCACAGTTAGCTGTGGAAGATAGAATGAGTTAATGCACTAACATATCTAGGAGAGCCAGACACACAGCAGGTTCCTTAGAAGTAACTATTTCCCTTCTTTAAACTTTGGCCTAAGAGGCTATAGTCCTGTCTCTCTTCTGGGAGACTGCTGATCAGAGAAAGTATGGGGAATGATATAGAAAAGATCTCAGGTGAGAAGTTTCAATTGGTGGTGCTTACCTGTCAGAGACACGTTTCAATCTGCATTGAACTGAATTCATTTGAGCCTACTTCAGAGCATATGCTCTCTCATTTGGGTAATGTAGGCCATCTTTGAAGACACTTAGCAGTAGCTCTGCCTGCTCACTCATTACACATGCATTGAAATGTTAATGCCCTTATAGAGATATAAACACTATCTGCTTGTACTAAGAGAAGATATGTGTTAATAAATTTGCTTATACAAATGATTCATTTACTTTGTCCTGTGGACTTGCCAGTCACTTGCATATCTGCTTCCAAAGGAAGGTCACTACACTTTGCTCCTCGTTGTGAGTCAGAAGTAACAGTGCTGACTCATGTAACCTCTGCACCAAGGCAGCTTTGCAGTGCCCATCAGAGTTTGGACTGGAGGGTATCCTGAGCACTTGTACTTGCATTTGTCTGTATTCCAAGCTGTGAGCCTCAGCAGGTGGGCATAAGCTTTGTAGCCAGACAAGTCTGGGCCTCCTAATAGAGCTGGAAATGTCAAAGTGCTTTCTTGTTCTATTGCCCATTTCCTCTCCTGAAACTTTGAATAATGAAATTTAACTTGCTACCCTATCAGGAGGATCATGATGACAACAAATAGAGATTACACAGTAATTGTTCCAAAACTGACTTATTTACCCACTAATAATATATTATAGCGTGCTTCCTTTCTGTGGTTTTAATTTTGTTCTTACTATTCATTCTAAATAATAACTGGATATTTATGTTTCATGTGGGCATTGTATTTAACCTCTATAATAACTATATTGAGTTGTATGAATAATATATGAATGGTTATAGTTTTGTAAATGGCTACATGATTAATAACCATGTTAGTCTTATTTAATAGACTTGTGCTCCAAACACAAAAGAATTTGAATAACTTGCTCAGTGTCACTGTACAATTTAAAGGTCATAGGAAGCAGTTAAGTAGACACACTCCTCAGAGCCAGCAAATCTTCAAGACTCTCCTACACTAAACACTAACTTTGTGCAAAGCAGGAGTAAGTATTTTTCATTTAAATTTCTTGTGTTATGAAGTGCAGGAAAAACATATCCTAAAAAGAATATGGTGACTAGAATCTTTGGTAGACATCTTTCTAGCAAAATATCAGTGTGTGGGGTTGTTACTCCAAAAACTTGCATAGTCTCTGATACTCAGCAAATGCTCGATATAGAGATGTGGGTCTCATTGTAGAGTTGAGAGACGAGGTTGATATAGATAGATAGATAGATAGATAGATAGATAGAATATATATATTGAGAGAAGGGAGGCAGGAAGGGGGTGGGGTGTAGTGTAGGGAGGGTGGTACAATGCTATTTCTTTCCATCTGTCTTCCCATCATGCCTCTCCACGAGCATCCTCACCCATTTCTGTACTTCACTCCTTCGGTAAGTACTGCCTTAGTAATTATTATATATGCCATCTTAAATGTCAGTGAATGAACTTACCTATAGTCACATAAGCTATAGTAACCAGGTTAGAAACCATATCAAATATGTTTCTGATAATGAGTTGGTTCTAAGTAACTCCCTGAAGGAATTGTTGAAGAAAAAGAGCCTTTGTAACATAAATATGTACACACATTTGAAAACAGCCTCTATGGTTCTCAGGTTGATGATGGTCACTCAGGAGTATCCTGGGGCTTTTTATCATCACACTTTTTTAAAACTTCTTGGCTGACTACACATAGATGAAAATTTATGTGATATTTCTCAGGTTTTAAATGTTAACCCTTACTCATGTTTTTGAAACATGTGAAACGAAGCCAAAGGAAATGCCTGTGTGTCACATGATTAGCAGGCTATTGGTCTATGGCCAACATAGCATCTTGCATCATAGAATATGAACTTCACGATGACATATTATTGTGTCTATGTGTTCTCCCTACTGAACAAAGAGCCTCTGAGAGCTATGGTGTAGCTTTATTAATCTAACACATCAGCAGTGACAATAAAATCAGCCTATATTGTCACAGATGTCCCAAAAATCTAGGTTGTATTTTTTTATTTGAGTTAAGAAATGGGGCGGTTTGCAGTGTCTTTTGAATGAAGACTAGGGAGGTACAAGTTGTCTTAACGTGCTGAGATGTCTGAAGGTCATCAGACAGAAGATTGTAGTTGAGAATCGCAAACTACTGCTGTGAAGACAGATGTCAAGTGGAGATGGTAGTTGAGTGAAACTGAGCATGCTCAGGGAGAGAGATGGAGACTAACGAGAGAAGGGAGCAGTAGTAGACTTGAGTTTGCTCTTGGAAAACTCTTCTAGTGGCCTGCAAATAAATTTCTGGCTCTGTTTATGTTGATGCTAAGTCTGAGATGCAGCCTATCCTTCAGTATGCAGCAAGTAAACAGCCTAATATTGAAATGGGTATGCTGAGATTTAGGTGATATAATATGATCCCCTAAACACCATACAATCAAATAATCCACATTCTAAAAAACATTTATCTAATCATGCAGTTTAGAGTAAAACAAGGACAGAATGCTAGGATGCAGTGCATCGTGGCATGACTTTCATGTGCATCTGCACATAGAGATGGCTGGGTGGGTTTGAAAGAAATGGTGTTGTGTTGTGAGCATTAAATAAAGGTTGGGGTCTGGAGTCAGAGTCTGTGACTAAATCCAGATCCACTTTTATTCATCCTCTCTTCTCTCCACCTATGAAATGAGGGCGACACTTACTCCACAGGTTGTTATTCATAAAGATAGATCCTCATTGACATGTGGAACTGATGGATAAGATTGTCAGAAAATCCAAACTCATTGCTTGCTCAATGAAAAGAGCCTGGTAGCACCTGAGAAAAAGAATCTCCTAGATGAAAGACTTGGAAGTGTAGGGCAAAACAGGAAAACCCAAAATAACACACACACACATACACACACACACAAGAAAAACAAAAGAGGGAGATTTGAATGTGTACTTAGAGCAGAGAAAGTATTAGGACTTTTGCATACCCTGCAATTTAGTGTGTGCTAAAGTGAGAATATCTGTCTCTCTCTCTCTCTCTCTCTCTCTCTCTCTCTCTCTCTCCCTCCCTCCCTCCCTCTTTCTTTTCCTCTCTCTTCCTTGCTCCCTCCAGGTCTTCTCCTTTTCCTTGTCTCTTTCCTTTCCCCTTCTCTCTTCCTCTGAAAGACATTTGAAGCATGCAAAGCTGGAGAATTCTGTGCAATCCCAGGGCTTCCTGAGAGAAGGGCTTTTTCTATGTCTTCTGTTAGGAAAAGCCATCAAGCAATACAGCACACTGTAGAAGGAAGATGGGTCACACTGGGCAAAGGTGAATTTCACAAATCTAATCTCATCTTTAGTTTCAGACAAGACAGTACACTAAACATCATTTAGCTTACAAAAATGTCAAACTCCAATGATGTCATTAGAACTACAAAATATACAGTTGCTACTAAAAATAACTTATCATTATCTCTGAAGAAGAAAACAGACTTCACCCTTGATCTCTTTGTAGACAGTTGAATATAATTAACATGGTTATGGTAGGTGGTCCTGATCATTTCTGGCAAGATTTTTTTCTCCTTCCATATCATTAGGAGATGCATATTAGAACAATAAAACTGTATTTTGTTTTTTTTTTTAAAAAGAGGTTTGAATGTGTTTGTTGGCATTCTTCGTAAGAAAATAGAAACAATAAAAATGTAATCATCCTTACACACACATACACACAGACACAGACACACACACACACACTTAAAATTTTTTAAATGTAAATTTTCAAAACATCCTTTGAAGAAGTACCCAGTTGAAATTTTGTTGAAGACTTGGCGTGTCTGTCAATAATAGGAAAGCACTCTAAGGTTGAATGGTAATTAAGCGAGAGTACAGATGTTTTCTTAGTCACTGAGGTTTAGAGTATTTCCTGAAAAGTGCTTTCCAGATGCCAGCTCTTGCATTCCTTTATCCATGCAGTCTAGTCTGGTGTAGTTGTTGTCCTTACCTCAGAGAGATTAACTAACTGCCCACATCATACATCAGAGCCTCATCTTTCTTCTGCAGTCATGTGCTCCTTGGTACGTGTACTCACGAACAGAATCTGAGTTTATGTTATGGGTAGCTATGAGTAGTCTGGTATTTTTGTAGTGAAAAAAATGGAAGGAAAAAAGATGAGATGAATACACACAAAGCCATGAACTATAATGAATAATGGTGAACCTGAGGCAGCATTTACAGACTAGATTTATGAAGCAGTTAAATAACTGGTAAGCGAAGAGTAGAGCCCTGAGAAAGGGGAGCTTTGATTTATGAGGGTATGTAGAGTTTGGGGAAAATGTTAGTGGTAAAGGAGGAAATAGAACTTCTGTCTTGCTCTCAGGCTGCCACTAACTACTGGGTATCAGTCTTTCATCTGGACAGTGCACTTCTCTCATGCTTTCTCCCTTCATCCCTAATAATGGGGTGAATGAGGTAGGAGAATCAACCTAAGAGATCTCTTTATTTGCTCTCGCAATTGACTCTTCATATCAGGTCATAAATGTAGGCTTTAACACATCTTCATTGCAGTTGTAGCAGCAAGAGATCACTGAAAGAATAAAACAAATCATAGGTGTTCCAACAAAAGTCTATGGGAATGTAGGTGAAAGAGCAAGGCTTAGCAACTGAAGCTTCCTGGTGTGTTGACTAGAAGAGGCTTATGCACTGGGTTTATAGGATAAGTAGGATTGCTGAAGGCTCACCAGGAGGCAACACATGAGAGGGTCCCTGTAGAGAGACCTGGAAAAAGTAGCTGTTACAATTTTACCTGTTGATGAGGGCAAATGAGGATTCCACAGTGATGGAAGATGACTTTGAGGTCATCACAACAATCTGGGCCTGGATGACCTGAGCATCACTAGCCAAGGCTACATCTGACCCTCTGTTCACACAGCGATATTTTGATTCACTAATGGCATCTAAAATACAACAAAATGTAGTTTTAATGGGATGCATTAGAAGATCAATGTGTTCCATTATGTACTAGAGGGAGAGAGAGGGAGGACAGGGGAGAGGGAAGGAGAGATTGATTTTCCTTGAAAAAATATATTGCAAACATACTTGAAGCAGAGGGATAAATAAATGTCTTCTATGAAGGGGTTTTGACCAGTGAGACAAGGTGCCTATGTTCTCTTCCACTCGTTCTCTTTGACTTTCTCATTGGGGAGAACAAATAGACAGGAGAAGGAATGTCAGGATCTGGGAGGGATGTCAATGACCTTGCTTCCTGAGGCTATGGAGGCTAGAAGAGATGAAAAGAAGATGGACCAGGACCAAACCAGAAAATGATTGGCAGAAAGGCCCTGAGGCTCAAAGAGAGTACTGGTTATCTATGGATCTTCAACCAGGCCTGGCATTACAGTCCCCTGGAGTAACGTTCATTCAAGCAGATTGACAATTTTTTGAAAGTGATATTTCATTGGAATGGGATTTTGCTGGAAATGGATCTGGTGATGACTCTTAATGAGTGTCACCCTGCTGACTTGATCAGGGCTCTGTTCTGCCAGCCATCTGTTAGCATAGCTGAGCTGCCTGAAGCAAGTGCCATACGAGAGTCTCTGTCCTGTGTGGTCTTGGCAGTTATGGTCAGAAGGGCAGGGTACATTATGACAGCCTTCAGGTTGCAACTATAGAATTTCTATGGAAATCCCCTGTTTCAGCACCTTTGATGAAATGCCAGGGCTTGAATTAACACGAGTGCCCCGGATCAGTACTAAATCACTACCTGTCAAAGCCATGGCGATAAATACTGTATCAGGTCGAGTTACTCAAGCTTTTAGGATCTGAATTTAAGGAATGAAGCTTTAGCAATAATAATAAAAAAATGGTAATGAGCTAATAGGCCAGAGTATATGGGTACAGGGAGCTGTTTTATACTTTCAATTGATAACAAACATCTTAAGTTAATTTTTTTTAAGGAATTGAAGGATAAAAATCAAAGCTCTTAAAACTTTCCTGAAAATATAAGTTATTGCTTCTTTTAAATTCACATGACTGTGTGCACATACCCATAAATTCCCAGAGTTACAGAGCAATTACTGCTGAGGTCTGGGCAGAGAAATGGGATTTAACCATCTGCTCTCAAAACATGTCCCAGCTGACCCAGAATATTCACTCTGACAAACCCTCCTACCACACCAGAGCTAAGCTTTTTCTGAATAAACATATATTGTCAGAAAGCCAGAAACAGTATCTATCCCATAATGCTCATAGCCACTACTGTGATTCCAATAACAAGCCAAGTGTACTGTCAGGTGTGTGGGTGTTATCTTCAGTTCTCATCTTTTCATTTTCTCCATCTATTCAACAAACATGTATTGTTCTGTATAGAGGTGGAAATACAGTAAGATGGAAGTAGGTGCTAATATTCTAGTCCTCAGTGGCAAGGGACAGAGAAGTCACTCATTATAGTGCAGTTTGGGGTTAGGGTGAAGAGAAGCACTAAGTAGATGGCTGGAGGGAAATAGAGCATATTTTTATTCAGCATCTACCATATATCAGGTCACCTTGGGATACAGGTTGCCACCCATCTCACACAGGCCTACCACAGAACATCTGTGTGGTTGCTTGTAGTAGGTTTTTGTTGATGATGGTGATGATGTTGATGGTGTGTTTTTTCTTTGTTTGTTTGTTCAAGCCCAACCTAGTCAGCCCCCAAGATAGCTTACTTATGTTCTTATCGCCAGGTGCTTAAAATTCTAGGAACTTCTGGTCTTGTCCTATCATAAATGTATTAGTTTCCAGCATACCCTAATCTCATTCTTGATGCCCTAAGGAAAGTCTACCATATATTCAATTATCAATTTCCACTCCTCCAGGAATTTTTAACACTTACTGCATCCAAGATCCTATGCTAGACATTTTACAGGAATAAGGAGGAAATGTCTCATATCCTTCTAGGATGTGTCCTTTGGGACACATTACTGTAAAAATACAAGTCAGGGCATGGCTGTCATCACAGATTGTTTGGCAAATGTGTAGCAGAAACTCCATGGCTTCACTGAGCCAGAAGACTAAGGACATATTGGGAAAACGTGGTAGTTGTTCTGGACCACAAAGATTAGTTCAAATGTCAAGACAGAAAAAAAAAAAAGCATCATTATAAGAGACAGAAAAAAGAGAATAGCCACAAGGAAGTGTGAATGTTAAAGCAGAATCTGCTCTCTGCACATGCGGTCCACTGCGCTGCTGTAAAGAGAGCTGACCACAGGACTAAAGATGGAGCTGGAAGCAGACCTCAATAGCCTTGTGTGCTAGGCTAAGGATTTGGAATAACTCTCATATTCTAATTCTAATCTCATTACATGGCAGAGTCTACAGTGGCTCCTTAATATAGCTGATAAACAATCTCCTTATGGGGCAAAGAAGCAGGCTCCACCATGAGAACTCCCATTCTGGTGGACAATCAGTTGTATTCATGGAATTCTGTGAGTTTGATATTAGGATATGTGTTTATTATTTGATTCATTCACTCATTCATTTGTTACTGTTATTTTCTTTAAGGTAGAGTACTGTGTTGCCCAGGCTGCTCTTCAACTCACCAAGTATGTAGGATGACTTTGGGCTCCTGAGCCTTCTGCTTCCACTTCCCAAATGCTAAGAGGATAGATATGTACTACCATGCCCAGAACTTTCTGAAATTTAATATTCATCAGGTGAAAACACCTCAGCCTTCACCTGTATGACTTATTTCTTACTCTTGCATGCACATGTCCATTTTTATCAACAATAAAATATATTCATTTCTTTTTACAGACAGCTTCCCAAAGAAATCCCACTTCTGATAGAAATGGAAAACGTGGCAAATAGCATACAGGATTTTATGGGAGGCATGTCATGAATGATAACAGACATTCAACAATGCTCAAGGGTGCAAAAGTATGGTCTGATTGGATTTACAGATATGGTATATTTAATTTAGGAACAAGAACAGTTCATAAAAAGAGTTGCATAAAAAGGAGATGCATGCTGGCTAAGGGGAGTCAAGGAGGAATGTTGTCTCTGGCATTTGAAAGACAGCCCATTTTGACTGTGTCTTCTATTTATAAAGATGACAAGAGGAAGAGCTTACACATGCTATTGGGCTTGCTCCATGTTTTAGTTGTTGTCATATTTGTATATGATGTAGCCTACAGTGAATGTTAAATCCTGGTCTTCTGTTCACTGGTCAGATTCATGACTGAAGAGGTATGTACCACTGCAGTGCCATGCCATCAAGGTTCTTTCTGTGCCACAATCAACTTCTACTTCTTGGACTTAGGCCATATTTCTTCATGTTCACATAGGTATGATGGATAAGAACCTTTGAAAGGATTAAAAGAAAGCACATGATGAGTCCAGAGAAGCGGAGTGGTTACTGCAATACAAAATTACATCCAAATAATCATACCATAAGAAACTCACAGACAGCACACTCAGATAGCATGTAGCTACAATTCAGTTGTATACAACCACTCTTAATCATGTCGCTAAATGAATAGTTTTCAAAGCTTAGTTCTCTCCTTTCCTAAAATAGTCAGGGACAAACAAGTGCTAGATATATACCCTCCTACGTTACCTGCAGTCCCTGCTTGGTAGTTCCAAGCTAAGGTGCAGATTTCAAACCAATTTCATACAGCACCATTTCTGAAAGCCTTTAGCATCTTGGGCTAAACTGCAATGATTCTGCATTTACATCAGGATCCAATTTTTCCCCAGCAATGAATTCAAATCTTGAGTAAAGCTAAATTTGGTTCAACACAAGTTGAATTTGATGATAAATGTCAACTTCAATTGGCTTGTTTTTTCGCTTCCTGAAATGCTGCTGACTTCATAGTTTTGTAGGGCTTCCACTAGCTAGAAGGCATGGCCATAGGTAGCCAATGTAATGTTGGTATCTCTCAGCCATATAGAAGTGAGTCCCTTAAATAATCAAATCCTTCAAGTGTTTTTGGAAGGAAGACATACACATCTCACTTTTAGATACCCTTTATTTCAAACCAAACAACATCATGAATTTTATTACCTGATGCATTCTCTCTCCAGTTAGCTATTTAATAAAATAAATCCATTGGTCATTCTTTCTCTCTCTGCTTTCTTTTATTTACCTCTTTTTTCTTTTCTTTCTTTCTTTTTTTTTTTTAGATATGAGAACAAATAGGTTCAAGTTCATTACATGCTTGCCCACATAAACACAAACACACACACACACACACACACATACACACACACAAACATTTTTTCTAAAGTACTTTTCAACAATTTGCTCTTTTTTGATACTTTATTTACATTTCAAATGTTTCCCCCTTTCCAGATCTCTCCTTTGGAACCTCCCCATTTCCTGCCCCCCTCCCCCTGCCACTATGGGAGTATTCTCCCACCCACCTACCCACCCACTCTCCGCTTCCCTCCTTGGCATTCTCCTGTACTGGGGCATCTAACACCCTCAGGTCCAAGGGCCTCTCCTCCCCCCGATGGCTACCAAGACCCTCCTCTGCCATATATGTGGCCAGCACCATGGGTCCCTCCATGTGTATTCTTTGGTTGGTGATCCAGTCTCCCGGAGCATCAAGGGGTCAGGCCAGTTGACACTGTTGCTCACTCCATGGGGCTGCCAACTCCCTCAGATCCTTCAGTCCCTTCTCCAACTCCTCCATCTGGGACCTCACAATCAGCCCTATGGTTGCTGTGAAGTGACTCTTGGGTATTCCAAACTTTTGGGCTAACAACCACTTATCAGTGAGTACATACTGTGTTCATTCTTTTGTGACTGCATTACCTAGCTCAGGATAATATTTTCAAGTTCCATCCATTTGCCTGCGAATTTCATGAAGTGATTGTTTTTAATAGCTGAGTAGTACTCCATTGTGTAAATGTACCACATTTTCTATATCCATTCCTCTGTTGAGGAACATCTGGATTGTTTCCAGTTTCTGGCTATTATAAATATGGCTGCTATGAAATAGTGGAGCATGTGTCTTTATTACATGTTGGAGCATCTTCTGGGTATATGCCCAGGAGTGGAATAGCTGGGTCCTCAGGTAGTAGTATGTTCATTTTTCTGAGGGTCTACCAACTTATTTCCAGAGATATTAACCTCTTCTTTATACTTAATCACCATTGTTAACAGCACCAGCTACTGATAGTAAACCAAGTCTCTGAACGAATTATCACAAGTATTAAATTATCCTTAATCAGCTTTGAGCTCTGTCAGCCCAAGAAGGGTTGGGCATGTGGTAGTAAAACATTTGACTGACATGGGCAAGGCCCCAGGTGTGATTCTCCAGCATCTCCATAAAACAAATGAATGGATAACAAGAAAAGTATGAAGAATGTATCCTACAATTGTCAGTTTAATGAGGAGGCCAGACCTCATTTGGAATCCTTTTACTTACCCTCAAAGTAGACATGGGATTGTACTTGGCATCTTTTCCAGTTTAGAAAGGCTGAGCTGTTTGACCTTGTTTACCCTGGCAGCAAGCATGTACCTCTGGTGTACTTGTTAAGATTTCTTTTGGCCTCAAACTTAGTAGTCTTACTCAGTTCGATTATATCTTATAAGCATTGGGTGATAAGTTCCCAAATAAGAGCTAAGCAAACACAATTGTTGAATAAGACTTGCTGCTTTCTTCCATGTATTTTTAGACCAGAATGGGAAACAAGTTAAAGAAACACATAGAAGTAGGTTGTAAGTATCGTCATGAGTATCTGTGAAACAAAGAGACAAAGAAGGCATAACTAACTCCACCTGAGAGAGACTGGAAAAGATTTACTATCAACAGCAGCAGAGAGCTTATAAGTCAAGGAAGGAAAGAGGGTCAACATAATGGGTCAGTGCTGCCCATGGCCTACCTATGTGTATATAGAGTACATTGCATGTGTGCATGGCTGGTTGGCTGGCTGAATAAATGGATGTTTGGTCAGTTTAGGCTTTTTTTTTTTTTTTTTTTTTGGTGACAGATCTCACTATGGAGCCCAAGATGGCTTTGAACTTGCTATACAGCTCCAGCTGGCTTCGAACAAAATCTTCATTATTTTCTGGGCCTGATTTGATAATTCTTCTAGCCACTAAGTGCTAGGGATATCTACAGGTAGGAAAAATAGGCTTCTGTCCACAGTGATCAAATGAATCTTGGAGGAGGTGGGGGTCACAATTTAACTGAACATGAACTAGAAGAAAGATATTCTAGAGACATGGCTTCTGTGGTCTTTTGAGGGGAAGTAGGGGAAGGGTTTACTGACTGGCCTATACTTGCTCTGATGATTAGGTTTACCACAGTCCCCTTGCTTCTGCCTCCCAAAACTGAGGCTACCCATTTCATGTGGTTCTGAGGATCAATCCCAGGACATATACATGCTGAACAAGCATCCTACCATTTGAACTGCATCCTCAGATACATGGCTACTGTATTTTAACTGACTTAGCCTCATCTATTCTCTAGCTGCATCAGCTCTTCCCTTTATGTTTCATACTCTTCAGCTGTAAAAACTGATAGACTGCCATCAATTTTAGGAAGTAACAGAATTAAGTTCCCAGTGACTTCACTTCTAGCACCTGCTGCTTCCTTGTACCACTATTCAATACAGGCCCTGTCCAACTTCCTAGTCTCCCCTGTGTCTTGATGATGCTTCCTTCCTGCCCCACTTCTTGCCTTATCTCGTACCCATGACCCCAATTGAGAGAGAGTTTGTATGGCCACATTCTTTTATGAAAGGACCTTGCTCTCTATGTTATTTTTTTTTTTTAATTTTCATATATTATAGAAGACCGGGTTGAGTTATCAATAGTGGAGACATAGAGAAGCCAAGCATGCAGAGTCTTTGCCTAAATATAGATACATCACTTTTACTGGTTGAGTTCCTGAGACAAGTGTATTCAGAAGGAGATTGGCAGATGTGCAATTTATTATGGAATGATTCAGAATCAGTGTTTAGCAAAAGGGAATAGGACTGGGTAGAATCAAAATTGAGTGTTGATGTAATCCCAAGGAGCAATTTTAAGGAAAGGACCAGAAAGTTGGCCTGAGTTGGGAAGAAGAAGTGGAGAAACTCACATACCTCCTATGATTACTCACCATCTGCAGGCCACTACAGGAAGAAGGACCCATGGCAATGCAGCCCTCAGAACCAAAGAGACGTTGAGGTTGTTCTCTATGGATGGGAGGACTGAGTGTAGACAAATCTGAAGCAGAGAAACTTTGTTTCTCTAAATGATTACTCTTTTTCAGGCCATGGGTTTTGTTGATAGCATAGATTTGGAGTTCTCAAACTCAGAAGGTAGAGAGCAGTATATTTGCACCCCACGGCTGCACAAATGAATTGTGCAGAATTGAACAGTTGAGACACTACAAATGTCTTCTCTTTTACAACCATGGGAAGGAGATCAGGAGTTTGAAATTAGTTTTACTAGGCTAAAGTAGAGGTCTCAGTGGAGATTGCATTCCCTCAAGACTAAGGGGCGATCATTTCTTTGCCTGTTTTTGGCCTCTAGAGCCTGCTTGACCTCTTGGCTTCTAAGCCCTTCCACGCATTCCTGCAACTTCTTCCTCCCATTGTCTCCTGTTACATTCCATCATTTGACTTCCTGTATGGACCCACTTAAGTACATTTAGGACCAACTGTAATCTCCCTACTTCAGCATCCTTAACATAATCTTACCTTCAAAATCCCTTTTGTGATATTAAGTATCTGGCTGTGGTTCTGGGATTAAGACACTGAAATTCTTGGAGGACATTATTCAGAGTACACAGTTCTGAAATCAACCCTATCACTGACACTAGCACTTGGGCAAGTTTATATAGTCATCATTAGATGCTAATATTCTCTTGTCTGTCTTTCTTCACAACAATATTACTAAGTAATACTTTATACTTCAATAGTCACTAAAATCAGAAAGCTTACCCTCTCTGTTCTGGTCAAAGTAATCTAGAGCAAGAACACATTAAGATGCCTTCAAATCTAGATGTCTTTTGACACTTGCTTGTAATCCTACTTCTCAAAAACTAAGGCAAGATAAAGAGTTTGAGGCTAGGCTGGGCTAGGTAGAAGATCTTGAATTAAACTAAGGGCTTGGGATATGAATTGTTGGTGGAAAAGTTATGTAACATGCACAAGGCCTTTGTTTCTATTAGTATGTGAAACAGAACAAACAGACAGACATTAAGTCCAATGTATAGAAATCATGAAGGAAAAGAAGGAATTCTTGAAGCGATATCTAAGAAGCATGGAGGAAGTCTTACTGCTTCCTCATTTCCTCATTCCTTCATTTCCTTCCTTCATTTCCTGCTCCTATCAGTGCCTCCCATTGGCTGGACCTAGTGGGAGCCATTTTTCCAAGGAACGTGGGAGATATGACTAGTGGGATGTGTGTGTGTGTGTGTGTGTGTGTGTGTGTGTGTGTGTGCAATAGTAGAACAAGAAAGAGCCGGATATGAAATGGTGCAGCACACATATTCTAAATCTAAGTCCCAAAAATATCCTCCAAGGGCCAAAGATCTTGCCAAGTAAATTTGTGTTTGTTCTTCCTGTCTCATGCCTTTAAATTGCCCAAATATATACCCATTCCTCATCAGCACACCTATTTCCTCTCCATCTATTTCAACATCCTGAGTTACAAATGATGATGCTCTCCATTTGCATGATTTCAAGATTGCTCTCCTAACTGAGCCTTGGTATGTCTTAGCCACTTCCCTTCCAGCAGCAGCAACAAGTAGGTCCTAGGAGAAACTAGAAGCTGTTGTGAAATGTTATGTTCACCACTGATCAGATCAGAGAGCAGAACTAGAAAGCAAAATGCCCTTTGGAAAAATCCCTGGCTCCTCGGTGGTTTTTGATCAAATGCTAACTAGCTAGAGTACATTCTAAAATCCACCATGTTTCCTGAATGTACAGGCTATTTCTTTAAATATCCCATTCAGTCTTACTTCTGTCCAGGCAGTGCTGTGCCTGGCCTCTAATCCAGATGATTACCAGACCCAAGAGACTACCCAAATTGGATTGAATTTCATCATAATCTTCAGGAGCACACTGAGTTCAATTTATTATGGTGCTAAATGGAGACAAAGAGGGAAGTTTCTTGTCACAAACTCCTCCTCCTCTCCTCCTCCTCCTCTTCTTCCTCCTTGACTCCTCACTTATTTCTGCTTAGATTTTTACCTATGTAAATCCTTTACTTGTTAATATGGGTGGATTTTTGGTGGATATTTTAAAAATCACTTATCTCTGTTAAAAGCTGTAGTTTCAGAGGGTCACACCTGAGGCTCCTGTTTCTCTCTACCCTACCTCCCCCAGTATTAACATCATATAACTAGTGTACAGTATCAAACAGATGCAATCATCACAGCCCTCCAAGAGGAAGCTTCACCTTGTTAATGGAGATGGTGGCTCCCTGACAGGTGAAGCAGACATTATAACCCCTTCAGTGTTCCAAATCTTCCCACTAACACAGAGGTTCCAGTAGCAAGTTTCTCACACAGCCAAAAGCTCCTGCTACCTCAGTTTTATTTGGTAATTCAGAAGCCAAAGGCCTCATTAGAGGAGGCTGTTCTCCATTTTCTCAGACTTTGACATAGGGTTGTACTGTCACAGTATGACTCAGTCCCCTCTGCTCCGCACTTCCTCTCGATGGAAATAATTTTCTGCTGTTCAAAGACTGAAGGGACATAAACCTTTGTCCCCACATGCTGTTCGTTCACTTTTATGTGCCTCTGTCACCCCTTGCCTAGTCTCCTTCTCCATCCACTGCTCCCGAATCTCCAGATAAGTCTAGATGTCATCTCTTCTTCTGTGCCACTGACTTTGTACCTTGCAGGTTTACATGCATGCCTATGCTATGTGCTCTCTGTGCTGACACGGTTTATTGTTTATATCTGAACCTTTTCTGTCCTGTGTTCAACAAACAAACAAACAAACAAAAAACCCCAATAAATTCTTTGAAGTCAGAAGCATTTATTTCTGTTTCCAGCACATTTACAATGGGTGAACAGATGGAGTCAAGGAACAATTCTATCTTTTTAGAAAGGTAGGAACTCTCTAGGGAGAACACAGTGAGGCTTTGAAAATACACGAATCCCAGCTTATCTCCTCTTGAGGTCACCTGTACCCTTTGCAGTTGTTGCCAAACTTGAGAAGATAGACTTCATACTAATGGCAGAGCTCATGTTCATTTGGTCTTATGAGATAGACTGATGACATGGAACCACCAAGATTGAAGGTAATAAGAATTTAACATGAATTTGGAATTTAGTCTTGAAGATGATAGTTTAAGTGCCTGGTTATATTTCTGTTCCCTTCTAAAATTCCACCCATATTTATAAGTAAGGAATTTAAATAGGCAAAAAAATCTAAGTTCAAAAGCTATTTGGGTCAGTGCTACACACAAAAGATTTGAGGAAAACCTTGGAAGCTTCAGGAGCTAGACAGCACTTGGTTGGCTGGAAGGTGGCCTAGCAGTGCAGACAGCACAGAAGCCCACGTTCATCCGGGAACACGAGGCTTATGAGAACTACAGCATCCTAGTCTCAAAGGCCTTGGGCATCTGAAGAAAGCAATAAATAGTGGCAAAATTACAAAGACTCGATAGATACCTTATAAGGAACAAATGGAGCCCCCATTACCTTCTCAACCTGCCAGTCATTCCCACCTCCAACAAGTCAGCGTTTCCACTTTGGGAAAAACTGAACCAGAGAGTGTCTGCATATGGGACTTCACACATAGAGTAAAACAGTGCACAGGGAACTGGGGTACTGTGGAAGCTGCATAGTGAGTGAGTTACATAATCACACAGCCCCACTGCCATTTCATCCTTCTTTTTTTTTTTTTTTTTTTTT